>CAKNXH010046465.1:0-17100 GCA_932178445.1 Andricus quercusramuli
AAAAAAAAAAAGACACGGAAAAGTGAAGGCTTTTTGAACTAGACGTGAATTCGATCTCGAGTGTTTCCACTCTGTTTGTACTCATATTATAGGTCAATCGATTCGTTTCAAACCAAGGAATCTTTTATGTTCTTGCATCAACTTTGAATTCTGCTCATGAAAAAATTTTTACTATAAAAAATCGATTTTAAAAATATATAAATTACCATAACTTCCCTACTCTTCAATAAAATGTAATAATATTATAGGTCAATCAATTTTTCTTAAATCAACACATCTTTTTTGTTCTTGCATCAACTTTGAAATGTGCTAATTAAAACAGTTTTACTATAAAAAACAGATTTTCAAAAAATAAAAATACCATAATTCCCCTACTTTTTGATAAAATGTTATAATATTATAGGTCAATCAATTCTTCTCAAATCAACACATCTTTTCTGTTGTTGCATCAACTTTGAATTATGCTAATGAAAAAAGTTTTACTATAAAAACCCATTTTAAAATATATAAATCACCATAACTTCCCTGCTCTTTAATAAAATTTATTAATATTATAGGTCAATCGATTCGTCCTGAATCAACACAACTTTTTTATTTCTGCATCAACTTCAAATTATGAGAAAATTTCTACTATAAAAACCGATTTTAGAAATATATAATTCAACCTTATCTTCTCTCCTCTTTGATAAAGTTTGTAATTATTGTAGGTCAATCGATTCGTCTCAAACCAAAGAATCTTTTATGTTTTTGCATCAGCTTTGAATTGTTCTCATAAAAAAAGTTTTACTATAAAAACCCTATTTTTAAAAATATACAAATTACCATAACTTCCGTAATCTTTGAGAAAATATATTCATATTATAGGTCAATCGATTCTTCTTAAATCGACACATATTTTTTGTTCCTGCATCAACTTTGAATTATGTTAATGTAAAAAATTTTACTATGAAAAAAAACGATTTTCAAAATTTATAAATTAATATAACTTCCCTACTCTTTGATGGAATGTCTCAATTTTGTAAGTCAATCGATTCGTCTCGAACCAAGGAATCTTTTATATTCACGCATAAAGTTTGAATTGTGATAATGGAAGAAGTTTTACTATGAAATACCGATTTTCAAAATATACAAATCAACATAACTTCCCTAATCTTTATTAAAATGTATTAATATTCTAGGTCAATCGATTTCTTTCGAAGCGGGGAATCTTTTATATTTTTGTATCACCTTTGTATTGTGCTAATTAAAAGAATTTTACTATAAAAAACCAATTTTCAAAATATATAAATTACGATAATTTCCCTACTCTTTGATAAAATGTAATAATATCATAGGTCAATCAATTCTTCTTAAATCAACACATCTTTTTTGTTCTTGCATCAAGTTCGAATTAAGCTACTGAAAAAAATTGTAATATAAAAAACCGATTTTCAAAATATATAAATTACCATAACTTCCCAAATCTTTAATAAGATGTATTAATATTATAGGTCAATTGATTCGTCTCGAATCGACACATCTTTGTTGCTCCTGCATCAACTTTGAATTATGCCAATAAAAAGAATTTTACTATAAAAAATCAATTTTTAAAATATATAAATTACGATAATTTTTCTACTCTATGATAGAATGTAATAATATCATAGGTCAATCAATTCTTCTCAAATCAACACATCTTTTTTGTTCTTGCATCAAGTTCGAATTATGCTAATGAAAAAAGTTGTAATATAGAAAACCGATTTTCAAAATATATAAATTACCATAACTTTCCTACTCTTTAATAAAATGTATCGATATTGTAGGTCAATTAATTCGTCTCGAACCAAGGAATCTCTTATATCCTTGCATCAACATTGAATAATGTTGAAGACAAAAGTTTTACTATAAAAACCGTATTTTCAAACATTAAGCATTACCATAGCTTCCTTACTCTTCAATAAAATGTATCGATATTATAGGTCAATCGATTTGTCTCGAACCGAGAAATCTTTTATGTTTTTGCATCAACTTTGAATTATGCTAATGCAAAAAGTTTTACTATATAAAACCGATTTCCAAAATATATGAATTACTATAACTTCCCCACTCTTTAAAAAATGTATTAATATTCTAGGTCAATCGATTCGTCTTGAATCAACACAACTGTTTTATATTCGCATCAACTTTAAATAATGAGAATGAGAAAATTTGTGCTTTAAAAATCGATTTAAAAATATATAAACTACTATGACTTCCCTATTCTTTATCAAAATGAAATGATATTGTAGGTCAATCGATTCGTATCGACCAAGGAATCTTTTATGTTCTCGCATCAACTTTGAATTACGTTGAAGAAAGAAGCTTTACTATAAAAAACCATATTTTCAAATATTATGCATTACCATAGCTTGCTTACTCTTCAATAAAATTCAATAATATTATAGGTCAATCGATTCACCTTGAATCAACACAACTTTTCTATCTTTGCATTAACTTTAAATTATTAGAATGAGAAAATTTGTACTATAAAAATCGATTTTAAAAATAATAACCATGACCTCCCTACTCTTCTATGAAACGTATCGATATTGTAGGTCAATCGATTCGTCTCGAATCAATGAATCTTTTATATCCTTGTATCAACTTTGAATTATGTTGAAGAAAAAAGTTTTACCATAAAAAACCATAGCTTCCTTACTCTTCAATAAAATGTATCAATATTATAGGTCAATCGATTTGTTTAGAACCAAGAAATCTTTCGTTTTTCGCAACAACATTGAATTATGCTAATGAAGAGGAATTGACTATAAAAAACCAGTTTTCAAAATATATAATTTACCATAACTTCCCTACTCTTTCATGAAATGTGTTAATATTATAGGTCAATCGATTTGTCCCAAACCAAGGAATCTTTTATATTCTTGCATCAACTTTGAATTATGCGAATGAAAAAAGTTTTACTATAAAAAACCGATTTAAAAAACATATAAATTACCATAACTTCCCTACTCGTCAATAAAAGGTATTAATATCATAGGTCAAACAATTCGTCTCAAATCAACACATCTTTTCTGTTCTTGCATCAAGTTCGAATTATGTTAGTGAAAAAAGTTTTACTATAAAACACCGATTTTCAAAATACATAAATTACCATAACTTCCCTACTCTTCAATAAAATGTATTAATATTTAGGTCAATCGATTCGTCTCAAATCGACACATCTTTTTTGGTTCTGCATCAACTTTGAACTATGCTATTAAAAAGAATTTTACTATAAAAAACCAATCTTCAAAATATATAAATTAATATTGCTTCCCTACTCTTGGAATGAATGTATCAATATTATAGGTCAATCGATTCGTCTTGTACCAAGGAATCTTTTATATTTCTGCATAAACTTTGAATTGTGCTAATGAAAGAATTTTTACTATAAAATACCGACTTTCAAAATATATAAATCACCATAACTTCCCTAATCTTTATTAAAATGTATTAATATTCTAGGTCAATCGATTCATCCTGAATCAACACAACTTTTTTAATCTCGTATCAACTTCAAATTATGAGAATGAACAAATTTTTACTATAATAATCGATTTTTAAAAATATACAAATTACCATCACTTCCTCAATCATTAATAACATGTATTAACATTGTAGGTCAATCGATTTGTTTTGGAACGGGGAATCTTTTATGTTTTTGCATCACCCTTGAATTGTGCTAATTAAACAAGTTTTACTATAAAAAAACAATTTTCAAAATATATAAATTACCATAACTTCCCAAATCTTTAATAAAATGTATTAATATTATAGGTCAATTGATTCGTCTCGAATCAACACATCTTTGTTGCTCCTGCATCAACTTTAAATTATGCTAATAAAAAGAATTTTACTATAAAAAACTAATTTTCAAAATATATAAATTACGATAATTTGCCTACTCTTTGATAAAATGTAATAATATCATAGGTCAATCAATTCTTCTCAAATGAACACATATTTTTTGTTCTTGCATCAAGTTCGAATTATGGTACTGAAAAAAGTTGTAATATAAAAAACCGATTTTCAAAATATATAAATTACCATAACTTCCCTACTCCTTAATAAAATGTATCGATATTGTAGGTCAATCAATTCGTCTCGAACCAAGGAACCTCTTATATCCTTGCATCAACTTTGAATTATGTTGAAGACAAAAGTTTTACTATAAAAAACCGTATTTTCAAACATTAAGCATTACCATAGCTTCCTTACTCCTCAATAAAACGTATAAATATTATAGGTCAATCGATTTTTTTAGAACCAAGAAATCTTTTGTGTCTTTGCATCAACATTGAATTATGCTAATGAAAAGGATTTTAATATGAAAAACCAATTTTCAAAATATACAAATTACGATAACTACCCTACTCTTTGATGAAGTGTGTTAATATTCTAGGTCAATCGATTCGTCTTGAATCAACACAACTGTTTTATATTCGCATCAACTTAAAATAATGAGAATGAGAAAATTTGTACTTTGAAAATCGATTTAAAAAATATATAAATTACTATGACTTCACTATTCTTTATTAAAATGAAATGATATTGTAGGTCAATCGATTCGTGTCGACCAAGGAATCTGTTATGT
The DNA here is from genome assembly GCA_932178445.1 of Andricus quercusramuli. Taxonomy (NCBI): domain Eukaryota; kingdom Metazoa; phylum Arthropoda; class Insecta; order Hymenoptera; family Cynipidae; genus Andricus; species Andricus quercusramuli. The sequence goes on from CAKNXH010046465.1 coordinate 4,613, forward strand.
TCTCGCATCAACTTTGAATTACGTTGAAGAAAGAAGCTTTACTATAAAAAACCATATTTTCAAATATCATGCATTACCATAGCTTCCTTACTCTTCAATAAAATTCAATAATATTATAGGTCAATCGATTCACCTTGAATCAACACAACTTTTCTATCTTTGCATTAACCTTAAATTATTAGAATGAGAAAATTTGTACTATAACAATCGATTTTAAAAATATATAAATTACCATGACCTCCCTACTCTTCTATGAAATGTATTGATATTGTAGGTCAATCGATTCGTCTCGAATCGAAGAATCTTTTATATTCTCGCATCAACGTTGAATTATGTTGGAGAAAAAAGTTTTACTATATAAAAAATCATAGCTTCCTTACTCTTCAATAAAATGTATCAATATTATAGGTCAATCGATTTGCTCAGAACCGAAAAATCTGTCATGTTTTTGCATCAACATTGAATTATGGTAATGAAAAGGATTTTAATATAAAAAAACAATTTTCAAAATATATAAATTACCATAACTTCCCTACTCTTCAATAAAAGGTATTAATATTATAGGTCAATCAATTGGTCTCGAACCAACACATCTTTTCTGTTTTTGCATCAACTTTGAATTATGTTAACGAAAAAAGTTTCATCATAAAAAAACGATTTTCAGAATATATAAATTACCATAACTTCCCTACTCTTCAATAAAATGTATTAATATTATAGGTCAATCGATTCGTCTCAAATCGACACATCTTTTTTGTTGCTGCATCAACTTTGAATTATTTTAATCAAAAGAATTTTACTATAAAAAAACAATTTTCAAAATATATAAATTGATATAACTTCCCTACTCTATGAATGAATGTATCAATATTATAGGTCAATCGATTCGCCTCGAACCAAGGAATCTTTCATATTCCTGCTCAAACTTTGAACTGTGCTAATGAAAGAAGTTTTACTATAAAAAACCGATTTTCAAAATATACAAATCACCATAATTTCCCCAATTTTCAATAAAGTTTATTAACATTGTAGGTCAATCGATTTGTTTTGAAACAAGGACTCTTTTATGTACATGTATCAACTTAGAATTATGTTAATGAAAGAAGTTTTGCTATAAAAAAAACAATTTTCAAAACATAAATTACCATAACTTCCCTGCTCTTCGAATAGAGGTATTAATATTATAGGTCAATCAATTTGTCTCGAATCGACACATCTTTTTTGTTCTTGCATCAAATTCGAATTATGCTAATGAAAAGAGTTTCACAATAAAAAAAATTGTCAAAATATGTAAATTACCATAACTTTCCTACTCTTTATTAAAATGTAATAACATTATAGGTCAATAAATTCTTCTCAAATCAACACATCTTTTCCGTTCTTGCATCAAGTTCGAGTTATGCTAATGAAAAAGGTTTTAATATAAAAAAGCGATTTTCAAAATATATAAGTTACCATCGCTTCTCTCATCTTTGATGAAATGTATTAATATTGTAGGTCTATCGATTCGTCTCGAACCAAGGAATCTTAAATGTTCTTGCATCAACTTTGAATTGTGCTCATGAAACAAGTTTTACTATGAAAGACGGATTTTCAAAATATGTAAATTACCATAACTTCCCCACTCGTTAAAGAAATGTATTAATATTATAGGTCAATCGATTCGTGTTAAATCGACCCACCTTTTCTTTTGTCGCATCAACTTTAAATAATGAGAATGAAACAATTTTTACTATAAAAATCGATTTTAAAAATATACATATTACCATCATTTCCTCAATTTCTGTTAAAATGTAATAACATTGTAGGTCAATCGATTCGTCTTGAAACGTGGAATCTTTTCTGTTTTTGCATCAACTTTGAATTATGCCAAAGAAAAGAGTTTTACTATAAAAAAACAATTTTCAGAATATATAAATTACCATAACTTCTCTACTCTTCAATAAAATGTATTAATATTAGGTCAATCGATTCGTCTCGAATCAACACATCCTTTCTGTTCTCACATCAACTTTGAATTATGTTAATGAAAACAGTTTTACTATAAAAAACCGATTTTCAACATATATAAATTACCATAACTTCCCTACTCTTTAATTAAATGTAATAATTTTATAGGTCAATCAATTCTTCTCAAATCAACACATCTTTTCTGTTCTTGCATCAAGTTCGAATTATGCTAATGAAAAAAGTTTTACTATAAAAAACCAATTGTCAAAATATATAAATTATCATAAATTTCCTACTCTTCATTAAAATGTAATAATGTCATAGGTCAATCAATTCTTTTCAAATCAACACATCTTTTCTTTCCTTGTATCAAGTTCGAATTATGCTAATGGACAAAGTTTTACTACAAAAAACCGATTTTCAAAGTATATAAATTAACATAACTTCCCTACTCTGTGAGAAAATGTATCGATATTGTAGGTCAATCGCTTCGTCTCGAACAGTAGAATTTTTTCATGTATTTGCATCGAATTTGAAGTATGTTATAAAAAAAAAATTTTACTATAAAAAACCGATTTTCAGAATGTATAAATTACCATAACTCGCCTACTCTTTGATAAAATGTAATAATATTATAGGTCAATCAATTTTTCTCAAATCAACACATATTTTCTGTTCTTGTATCAAGTTCGAAGTATGCTAATGAAAAAATTTTTACTATAAAAAACCGATTTTTAGAATCACACACACACACACACACATCTACACATACGAACATTCGGGCAATTGCTTAGAACATTGTATTACTCATTTTCAAATTGAGGAAGGTTTAATTAAATAAATTTAAAAAATTTGGAAAATGTTACCACTACAAAGCTTATTTTATGAGGAAGCAAAAAACGGTATAGTTCTAAACTACGATCCTAGATAGATTTTTGTGTGAACATCTTCGGGAAAAGTCAAATTAAACTGGAAGATTTCCACAGATCAATAAGATGTTTGCAGTTCAAAAAGATGTTTACGCATAAAAATGATGTTTACAGATTAAAAAATGTTGGCAGATCAAAATATGTTCATAGAACAAGAAGATGTTTACAGATCAATAAGATGTTTACAGTTGAAAAAGATGCCTATAGATAAAGAAGATGTTTCTAGATCAAACGGGTGTTTACAGATAAAAAAGATGTCCGCACATTAAAACGATGTTTACAGTTCAAAAGATGTTTGAAGATCAGGATATGTTTATAGGCGAAAAAGATGTTTACAGATCAATAAGATGTTCACAGGTCAAAGAGGTGGTTAATCATTAAAAAGATTTTTACAGTTTCAAAGATGTTTGCAGATCTGAAGATGTTTATAGACCAAGAAGATTTTTACATATGAAGAAGATGTTAACATATTGAAACGATGTTCACAGTTCAAAAGATGTTTGCGGATCGGGATATGTTTATAGATGTAAAAGATATTAGCAGATCAATAAGATGTTCACAGGTCAAAGAGGTGGTGAATCATTAAAACGATGTTCACAGTTTAAAATATGTTTGCAGCTCTGAAGATGTTTATAGACCAAGAAAATGTTTACAGATAGAGTGTTTTCATGTTTACACATGAAAATGATGTTTAAAGTTTAAAAAACGTCTGCAGGAAAAAGATGTTTATAGACTGAAAAGATCTTTACATATCAAATTGATGTTTATAGATCAAAAAGATGTGAACAGATAGAAAAGATGTTCGAACATGGAAAATATGTTTACAGTTTGAATGATGTTTGCATATCAAAAGATGTTTATAAACCAAAAAGATGTTTACAGATCAACAAGATGTTTACGGATAAAAAAGATGTTCACAAATTAAAACAAATGAATTACTGTTTAAAATTTTTCAGTTTAAAGATGTTTATAGACTAAAAATATGTTTACAGATCGTACAGATGTTTACAGATCGAAAAGATCTTGACAGATCGGAAAGATGTTTACAGATCGAAATGATGCTTACACATTAAAACGATGCTTACAGTTCAAAGAATGCTTCCAGTCAGAAGATCTTTATAGACTAAGAAGATGTTCATAGAACAAGCAGATGTTTACAGATCAAAGAAGTGTTTACATATCAATGTAGGTTATTGGTTTGGAAAGATGTTTGCAGGCCAAAAGATGTTTAAAGATGAAAAAGTAGTTGGCTCAAAAAAGATGTTGCAAGATCAAAAAGATGTTTATTGATCATACTGGCTTGCCAGCTTAAAAATGTGTTTGTAGATCAAAAGAAGTTTCCAGGTTAAAACGAATTTGGCATCACAAAAGATGTTTACAGACGAAAAGGTGTTTATGAATCAATTTTGTTTATAAATCAATTTTTTTCATGGATCAAAAAGATGTTCGCAGGTAAAAGTAGGTTTACCGTTTAAAAAGATGATTAAAGATCAAAAGAAATTGAAAGATTGAAAAGAGGTTGGTTCAACAAAAGATGTTTACAGACAAAAAGATGTTTTCAGGTCAAAAGAAGTTTACAAATCAAAGTAGGTTTACAGTTTAAAAATATTTTTGCAGATCCAAACAAGTTTGAAGAGGAAAAAGTGGTTGGCTTAACAACATTTGTTTATAAATCAAGAAGACATTTACAGATCATAGTAGGTTTACATTTTAAAAAGATGTTTGCAGATCAAAAGAAGTTTACAGACTAAAACAAATTTAAAAATTAAAAAGATGTTAGTACCACGAAGGGTTTTTACAGATAAAAAGAAGTTTGTATATCAAAAGATGTTCATTGATGAAAAAGATGTTCACTGATCGAAGTAGGTTTACAGTTTATGAAGATGATTGAATATCGAAAGAAGTTAAAAGATTAAAAAGATGTTGGCTTAAAAAAGGTCGTTACAGAAAAAAGATGTTTACAGGTCAGAAGAACTTTTTAGATTGAAACTAGTTTAAATATTGAAAATATGTACAAAAGAGCTTGTAGCTTACAAGATGTTCACAGATCGAAGTAGGTTTACATTTTAAAAAGATGTCAGCAGATCAATGTTTTCAGATCAAAAGAAGTTTAAAGATAAAAAAGTAGTTGGCTCAATAAAAGATGTTAAAAGATGTTCAAGATGTTCCATTGAAAAAGACTTTTGCAGGTGAAAGTAGGTTTACAGTTTAAAAAGATGTTAGCAAATCAAAAGAGGTTCAAAGATTTGAAAAAACTTGAAAGATTAAAAGGATGTTGGCACCACTAGATGTGGGCTCAATAAAAGATGTGGATAGATCAAAAAGATGTTTAGTGATCAAAGTATGTTTACAGTTTGAGAGGATGATTGCAGATTAAAATTTTTTTAAAGATTAAAAAACAAGTTGGTACAACAAAAGATGTTTATCGATAAAAAAAGGTTAGTAAATAAAAAGATGTTTATAGATCAAAGCAGGTTTACAGTTTAAGAAGATGTTCGTAGATTAAAAAAACTTCGAAGATTGAAAAGATGTTGGCCACACAAAAGAAGTTTACAAATAAAACGATGTTTTATGATCAAAAAATGATTATAGATCAAAAATATTTTTGCAGATAAAAGTAGGTTTATAGTCTAAGAAGATGATTGCAGATTAAGAATTTTGTAAAGATTAAAAAGATGTCGCCGCAACAAAAGATGTTTACAGATGACAAAATCTAAGTAGATAAAAAGATGGTTACAGATCAAAGTAGGTTTACAGTTCAAGAAAATGATTACAGATTTAAAACAGTTGGAAGGTTGACAAGATGTTGGCATTACAAACCACGTTAAGAGATAAAAAGGTGTTTGCAGATTCAAAAGATGATTGTAAATCAGAATATGTTTACAGATCAAAGTAGGTTTACAGTAAAAAAAATGTTTGCAGATCAAAAGAGGTTCGAAGATCAAAACAAGTTTGAAGTTCAAAAAGATGTTGCCACCACAAAAGATCTTTACAAATAAAAAGATTTTTTATGATCAAAATATGATTATAGATCTAAAAGATGTTTGCAAATTGAAGTAGGTTTACAGTTTGAGAAGATGATTGCAGATTGAAAATTGTTTAAAGATTAAAAACATGTTTGCACAATGAAATATGTTTACAGATAAAAAAAGGTTAGTAGATGAATAAATGTTTACAGCTTAAAGTAGGTTTACAGTTTAAAAAGACGACTGCAGATTGAAAATTGTTTAAAGAATAAAAAGATGTGGACCCAACAAGAGATGTTTACAGATAAAAAAGGTTAGTAGATAAAAAGATGTTTACAGATCGAAGTAGGTTTACAGTTCAAGAAGATGATTGCAGATTAAAACAAGTTTAGGGATAAAAAAGATGTTCGCCCAACAAGAGATGTTTACAGATAAAAAAGGTTAGTAAATAAAAAGATGTTTACAGCTTGAAGTAGGTTTACAGTTTAAGAAGATGATTGCAGATTGAAAATTGTTTGATGATTAAAAATATGTGGGCCCAACAAGAGATGTTTACAGGCCAAGAGCGGTAAGTAGATGAAAAGATGTTTACAGATCAAAAGTGGTAAGTAGATAAAAAGATGTTTACAGCTTAAAGTAAGTTTACAGTTCAAGAAGATTATTGCAGATTAAAATAAGTTTAGAGATGAAAAAGGTGTTCGCCCAACAAATGATGTTTACAGATAAAGAAAGGTTAGCAGATAACAAGATGTTTACAGATCGAAGTAGGTTTACAGTTCAAGAAGATGATTACAGATTACAAAAAGTTTAAAAATTAGAAAGATGTTCGCATTACAAAAGATGTTTACAGATACAAAGCGGTTAGTAGATAAAAAGATGTTCGTACATCAAAAGATGTTTACAGTCCAATACATTTGGAGGATACCTCTAATTTAGATAAGCTTAGAGATGTATAAGTCGTATGCGTTTGTGGATCTAGTAAATTGTACATAAACAGGGTCTAGAGTGCAGTATGCAAACTGCATAAGTAAGAGTAGATAAGTACATAGCTGCATACATATATCGTTATAGATACGCGGTTGGAGGACCCCGATCGTGGTGCAGAGGTTAGGGCCAGGTCGGGCAGCGCCAGCTAGTTAGTTAGAGACCACATTTATACGCAATGAATTAGCTGGTACGGTTACAATTATCAGGGGGGGGGGGTCACCCACACCATGTTGTGGCAGCTGGTATTCCAAGTTGCATTTCTCCTCCACTCTCCAACTAGTACATCAGTACCTCAATTGTCCCTTAGAATTATTATTTATTTTCATTTATTATTATTTATTTATTTTTATAATGGTACATCACTACCTCAATTGACCCTTAGAATAAGTATTCATTTTCATTTATTATTATTTATTCATTTTTATACTGGTACATCACTACATCAATTGTCCCTTAGAATTATTATCCATTTTCATTTATTATTATTTATTTATTTTTATACTGGTACATCACTACCTCAATTGTCCCTTAGAATTATTATTCATTTTCATTTATTATTATTTATTTTTATACTGGTACATCAGTACCTCAATTGACCCTTAGAATTATTATTTATTTTTATTGATTATTATTATTATTTATTTCATTATTTTTTATACTAGTACATCAGTACCTCAATTGTCTCTGAGAATTATTATTCATTTTTATTCATGATTATTTATTTATTTTTTCATACTGGTACATCAGTACCTCAATTGACCCTTAGAATTATCATTTATTTTTATTCATAATTATTTATCCATTTCATTATTTTTTATACCAGTACATCGTTACCTCAATTGTCCCTTTCAATTCTGGGATGAAGAAAAAAGATCCTTGATCCTTGATTATTATTTGCTTATTTCATTATTTTATTATACTAGTACATCAGTACCTCAATTGACCCTTTCCCTTCCGGGATAAAGAAAAGAGATTCATGTTCATTCAAAATTGAAACATCCTGCAAATATTTTAATTCCATGGCCACAAGGGAAGTCCAACATGCGCGCTGCGCGCGCGATTATTGTATTTTGGTGTCACAGGCAATTTTTAAATAAAAATATAAAATTAACATCAATATTCTCTTATATTATCTATCATATTAAATTAGAAAACAATTTATTATTATTTATTTTTATTTATTATTATTTTTTCACTATTTAATTATTTAATTTATTATTATCTATATATATTTTTTTGTCTCAGGCAATTTTTAGATTTAAATATGAAATCAATATCAATAAAATTGTTCTTGTATTTATTATCTTAAATTAGGGGGGGGGGGGACGCGCGCTCTGCACGCGCTTTCTATTTTTGGTGGGTTCAGGCAATTTTTAAATTAAAATAAGAAATTAATATGAATAGAATTTTTTGTATTACATACTACCTGTCATCTTAAGCTAGAAATCAAAGACGCGCGCTATGCGCGCGATTATCAGTTTCATCGGCTCAGGCAATTTTTAAATGAAAATATGAAATTATTATTCACACCAATTTTTATATTGGTTTAGACAATTTTTAAATTAAAATATGAAATCAATATCAATATAATTTTTTTATATTCCATGGTACCTGTTATCTTAAACTAGAAAAGAAACACGCGCGCCGAGCGCGTGATTAATACTTTATGTTCTTTCAGGCAATTTCTAAATTAAAATGTAAAGTCAATATCAATATTAATATTAATAAAATGTTTGTATTTTTTATCTTAAATTTAAAAAAAAAATATGTGCGTTTAGCGCGCTATTATTATTTTTGGGTTTTTCAGGCAATTTTCAAATTAAAATATGAAATTAATATTTATGAAAAATTTGTTGTCACGTAATATCTATTGTCTTAAACGAGATAAAAAACGCGCGCCAAGCTCGCGATTATTTTATTTTGGTTACTTCAGGGGGCATTTTGGAATAATTATAATATAAAATTGATGTTTATACAATTTTTTATATTACATAGTATTTATTATCTTAAACTAGGAAACAAACACGAGCGCTATGCGCGCGCTCATTATTTTTTTTTTTGGCTAAGGCAATTTTAAAATTAAAATCTGAAATTAATATCAATATAATTTGTTTGTATTATATAGTATCTGTTATCTTAAACTAGAAATCAAACACGCGCGCCATGCGCGCGATTATTATTGTTTTTTGTTTCAGGCAATTTTTGAATTAAAATATGAAATCAACATCATTAGAAATATTCTGTATTACATAGTACATATTATCTCAAACTACAAAATAAACATGAGCGCTGAGCGCGCTATTATTATTTTTTTTGTCTCAGGTAATTTCTAAATTAAAATATAAAATTAATATGAATAACACTTTCTTTTCAATTACATAAATACATAGTACCTGTTATCTTGAACTAAAAACCAAACACGCGCGCTAAGCGCGCAATTATTATTTCTGGTTGTTTCAGGCAATTTTTAAATTAAGATATGAATTTAATATTTATATAAATTTTGTTTATCACATATTAATTATTATCTTAAATAAAAAAACAAAAATCGCGCGCTATGGAAGCGATTATTATTTTTGGTTGTTTCAGGCAATTTTAAAATTAAAATATCAAAATAATATTTATACTAATTTTTGTATTACATAGTATTTGTTATCTTGAACCAGAAAACAAAAATCGCGCGCTACGGGCGCGATCATTAATTTTTATTGGCTCAGGCAATTTTTAAATTAAAATATGAAATCAGTAACAATAACGTTTTTGTATTTGTTATCTCAAACTAAAAAATGAAACACGCGCGCGATGCGCGCGCTTATATTTTTTGTGGCTCATGTAATTTTTGAATTAAAATATAAAATAAAAAAAATAGAATTTTTTGTATTACATAGTACCTGTTATTTTAAACTAGAAAACAAACATGCGCGCTGAGCGCGCTATTATTATTTTTTTTTGCCTCAGGCAATTTTTAAATTAAAATTTGAAATCAATATCAATAAATTTTGTTTTGCATTTGTTATCTCAAACTAAAAAATAAATACGCGCGCTATGCGCGCGCTTATTATTTTGTTTGGGCTCAGGTAAATTTTAAATTAAAATATGAAATCAGTACCAATAAAATTTTTCTATTTGTTATCTTAAATTAAAAAAGCAAACAAGCGCGCTATGCGCGCGTTTATATTTTTTTTGGCTTATGTAATGTTTGAATTAAAATATGAAATCAATATCAATAGAATTTTTTTGTATTACATAGAACCTGTTATTTTAAACTAGAAAACAAAAATGCGCGCTGAGCGCGCTATCATTATTATTTTTTGGTCTCAGGCAATTTTTAAATAAAAATTTGAAATCAATATGAATAACTTTTTTTTGTATTTGTTATCTTAAACTAGAAAACAAACACATGCGCTATGCGCGCGCTTATTATTTTGTTTGGGCTCAATTATTTTTTAAATTAAAATATGAAATCAGTGACAACAAAATTTTTGCATTTTTTATCTCAAACTAAACAATCAAACACGCGCGCTATGCGCGCGCTCATATTTTTTTTTTGGCTCATGTAATTTTTAAATTAAAATATGAAATCAGTAACAACCAAATTTTTGTTTTTGTTATCTCGAACTAAAAAATCAAACACGCGCGCTGTGCGCGCGTTTATATCTTTTTTGGCTTATGTAATTTTTGAATTAAAATATGAAATCAATATCAATACAATTTTTGTGTATTACATAGTAACTGTTATTTTAAACTAGAAAACAAACATGCGCGCTGAGCGCGCTATTATTATTATATTTTTAATCTCAGGCAATTTTTTAATTAAAATATGGAATCAATATCAATACATTTTTTTGCATTTGTTATCTTAAACTAGAGAAGAAACGCGCGCGCTTATTATTTTTTGTGGGCTCAGGTAATTTTTAAATTAAAATATATAAAAATATCAAGAGGAGCTTTTTGCATTATATAGTACCTGTTATTTTAAACAAGAAAACAAACATGCGCCCCGAGCGCGCAATTATTATTTTTTATTATTTCAGGCAATTTAATATTAAAATATGAAATAATTATTTATAAAAATTTTTGTATTACATAGTATTTGTTACTTTAAATTAGAAAACAAACATGCGCGCCGAGCGCGAGATTATTTTTTGTTATTTCAAGCAATTTTTAAATTAAAATATGAAATTAATATAAATAAAATTGTTTTTGTATTACATGGTACCTGTTACATTAAAATAAAAAAAAACAGGCGCGCTAAGTACGCGATTATTATTTTTTGTTAGCTCAGGCAATTTTTAAATTAAAATACGAAATCAGTAACAACAAAATTTTTGTATTTGTTATCTCAAACTAAACAATCAAACACGCACGTTGTGCGCGCGCTTATATTTTTTGTGGCTCATGTAATTTTTAAATTAAAATATGAAATTAATATCAATAGAATTTTTTGTATTACATAGTACCTGTTATTTTGAACTAGAAAACAAACATGCGCGCTGAGCGCGCTATTATTATTATTTTTTTGTTACAGCAATTTTTGAATTAAAATATGAAATCAATATCAATAAATTTTTTTTGCATTTGTTATCTTAAACTAAAAAATAAACACGCGTGCTATGCGCGCGCTCATATTTTTTTGGCTCATGTAATTTTTAAATTAAAATATGAAATCAGTAACAACAAAATTTTTGTATTTGTTATCTAAAACTAAAAAAGAAAACGCGCGCGCTATGTGCGCGTTTATATTTTTTTTGGCTGGTGTAATTTTCGAATTAAAATAGAATATATATCAATAGAAATATTTTTTATCACATGGTACCTGTTATTTTAAACTAGAAAACAAACATGCGCGCTGAGCGCGCTATTATTATTATTTTTTTGTCTCAGGCAATTTTTAAATTAAAATTTGAACTCAATATCAATAATTTTTTTTTGAATTTGTTATCTTAAACTAGAAAACAAACACATGCGCTATGCGCGCGCTTATTATTTTATTTGGGCGCAGGTAATTTTTCAATTAAAATATGAAATCAGTAACAACAAAATTTTTGTATTTGTTATCTCAAACTAAACAATCAAACACAAGCGCTATGCGCGTGCTTATATTTCTTTTCGCTCGTGTAATTTTGGAATTAAAATATGAAATCATTATCAATAGAAGTATTTTGTATTACATAGTGCCTGTTATTTTGAACTAGAAAACAAAAATGCGCGCTGAGCGCACTATTAATATTGTTTTTTGTCTCAGGCAATTTTTAAATAAAAATTTGAAATAAATATGAATAACTTTTTTTTGTATTTGTTATCCTTAACTAGAAAACAAACACATGCGCTATGCGCGCGCTTATTATTTTGTTTCGGCTGAAGTAATTTTTAAATTAAAATATGAAATCAGTAACAACAACATTTTTGTATTTGTTATCTTGAACTAAAAAATCAAACACGCGCGCTATGCGCGCGCTTATATATTTTTTTTGCTCATGTCATTTTTGAATTAAAATATGAAATCAATATCAATGGAATTTTTTTGCATTACATAGTAACTGTTATTTTGAAATAGAAAACAGACATGTGCGCTAAGCGCGCTATTATTATCATTATTTTGTCTCAGGCAATTTTTAAATTAAAATTTGAAATCAATATCAATACATTTTTTTTT
>CAKNXH010046466.1:0-29874 GCA_932178445.1 Andricus quercusramuli
GGGGGGGGGGATGAATGAATTACACGAATGAGTACACAGAAAAAACTGAAGATAAACTTTACATCGATTTCCGACGAAAGATTCTCTGCAACAAAAATTAACTTCACAGGATAAACTTTACACAAATATCGGTTAAACTTTCTTTTTTATTCCATGACAAACACATGTATTTTGAAAGACACGAAGTTGGCTGAACAAAACTTTATCACTCTGAAAAATTTCCTGCAACAAATTTTATTCTTAGTTTTTTCTGTGTAAATATTCGCAAAATCAACAAATTCAGTATATTTTTCTAAAATGCACAACTGTATAACTTGTTATATTTAGCCAAAAAATTTTTCTCGTTCTTAAAAATTGAACTATTAAAATTAATAATTTTTTAATTCCTAATTTATTATACAAAAAAAATATTAAGATGCTATTACATTTGCTAATTTCATTATTCAAGTTTCTATAATATTTTTGTATTATAATTTTTTCTTGTTACGTTTTTTATTATTATATTTCGTTTTCTCTTAGGATTTTTATTTTGTCAATAGGGTTCTGACTTCCAATTTATTATAAAATAATTTCTTATATTTGTTATTAATAAATGTTATTCTTGATATATAGTACCTATTAAACATTTCATCGAAAAACACATACTTACTTCCACATGTTAAATATACCTATTGTTATTACCAAACATATGTAAAGTTATAATTTTGATAATTTTTATATTAAAGTGCCATTAGAATAAATCAAAATATTATGAATATAAATTGTGTAACGTTTTTAAATGTCGCTTGCATTATATGAAATTTTGAAAATACTGCGATATATAGCACTTTTAAAACAATGTTTTTTCAATAATCCTTTTAGATTTCAATGACTTTTATATTTTTCAAATATTAGCTACCCATCAAAGAGTCGTTAGTCTTAATTTTGCACACTGAAATGATCGGGAATGTTTTTATTTAATATTAATTATTGACTTTTCCATAAGACCAATGCTTTTCTGGAACAGGACGATCGACGCGCCGCCCGACGGATTAGTTCACCCGTGAAGTGGAACTTGTAAGCGACAACTACTTTTCTCTGTAGTCGGATAGGGCTGTTCGTAAGGGCGTAAGAGTTTTTTTTATCAATGCCTATATTGTTAATTGAAAAATAATAAAGTCAACCAGGAATGTGCAGTTACGCGTAGCTGGAAGTTTTTTACGTATAATACCTAAAGGAGGTATTTTGCGTAAAATACCTGGAATATGTAAAATACATGTAGAAAACCTCTGATTGGCTGTCTGATTCGAGGTTTCAATTTCCCGCCTCAGAGGTGGCGCCCTCATATATAGAACAAGACGTAATTTACATCATGTAGGAAACTGATGACGTAAAATACCAGGTAAATTACCGTAGAAAACCAAGTAAATTACCACGAGTATTTTACTTACCCATCACTGACTTTCATGCAATCTGCAGCCACTGGTAGCAGACGATTTTCAATTTTCCAACCTCAAATTTCTCGCGCGTCGCGTCTTTTGTTTTGCAAGTGTCACGCGTCGCATCGTTTATTTATAAAGTGTTTCTAGTTTTAAAAGTGGAAGTTATATAATAAATTGAAGTTTTGTGCTGGACTCTGTACAAATAACCTTTTGCTCCTCCGACGCCTTTTTAATGCCAATGCTGTGATACATATCTGATAAGCACAAAGAAAGAGTTACTCGTCTTCATCATCCATCGTGTCCATCGCTGCAAATATGATAAAAATATAAAATGTAACAAAAACAATTTTTCGTCTACGAAAAGAGAAGTCGCAAACATTGAAATTTTGCATTAATTTCTTAATTAAAATGCACAAATTGAGTTAAAATGTTTAAGTTAAAAGTTAAAAGAAACACCGTTACATGAACGTTATATAATGTTCTTTGATAACTCATATTATTTTACAATTAAGTGTAATAGTATAATAATTTAAAAAATTTCTCTACTTGAATGTGTCAAATTTTCAGGTTAAAACTTGAACCCAATATCGTTAAATAAACTTAAAACAGTGCTCTTTAATAAACTTGAAACAATACTGTTTCATAATCAAAGACAGACGAAGAAGTTATTTCAAATAAAATCACTTACTTTTATAAATATTAGATTAACTGTCCACGAAAAACACACTTTTTACCAGCCCCCTGGAACTCTGAGTTGAAAATGTACTAGGTGTTGACGGTGGCCGTGTGGTGGCGCCAGCTATGCAGTTGGCCTATGATAGTTGCAAATGCATGGCAAAATGATAAAATTGAATTTAATAACACATTAAAAGTAATTTACTGACAGTACTGAATAATCTTTGAGTGTTTTTAATCATCTTTGCGACATTTTCCATCCTCTAAGCGAAAGAAAACTGAGGGAAACTGCTTTTAGATGTAAAAATCTGCATGTATTTACAGATGTTCCAAAATATCCACGGTGTTGAAATTTTGAACTTTAGATTATAAATAAATGATATCTTAATATATTTTCAGGGTGACCGCTGGACCGGGAAACTGGGAATTTTATAAAACCGGGAAATGACAGTGAATTTATTTTTTATCGGGAATTTTACAAATATTTAGAAAAAAAATCGGTCTCAGTTTGATTCTAACACTTTTTGAAATAATTAGTTGAATTTTTATCTGTTTCAATTATATCATCCAGTTTACAATGCGTAATTCAAAAATCTTTCACTTGAAAATTTTGTATTTTAGTTTTTGATTGTTAAGCGTACATTTTCCATTAAAAGAATTCAAAAATGCAGTTTTAAAGACTTACAAATTTTTAAATTAGAAGCATTTGGGATCAAAAAATTTGGATAAAATATCTTTTTAATTGATCAACTGTGGATACAAATTATAATGATTTTCAAAATTCAACTGTGCATTAAAGATTAAAAAGTGAATAATAATTAATTTTACAAGATGATGCGAAATCCGTTCAAAATGTAATAATTTTAAGATTTTAACGTTAAAGATTAAACTGTTTAAATTGGAAAGTCTTAATAGTCAAACAAATGTAAATGCATGATTGAAACTTTATAAAATATTTAAAATTGTAAAATAGCTTCAAAACAGTATATTCATACTTAAAGACTTTTATTAAATTTAACATTATTGTTTTAGTCTAAAAGTTGAAACTTTAAAATTGGAATTTTTTCATTTATGAAAAACAACAATAGCTCAATATTTAGAAATTTCTGACTGTTCATTCAAAATCAGTAACTTTAAATCAAATATTTACATTTAAACAAAAAACTAAACTTTGAACATTAAAATTTTAATTGTTCTCTTTCAAAAATTTTAATTTGCAAGTAAAATTATTGAATTTTGATGTATAATAAATATTGAACACCTATTATTATTCCTAGAAAAAATTCAAGTGAGTTGAATTTTGTTTCAATTTAAAATTTGAAATGATTTTAAATAATTTATACAAAGTGTCTGCGTAAACCGACAAAATTTGGCTATTCGTACTGAAATTTCGGTACAAATAGCCCACGACCTAATTTAAAACAAAATATATATTTGTGCACGTTTCGAACGAAAAATTTAGAAGATTTTTATGAATTGTGAAAGGCTTTGAAAGAACAAGAAATATTTTCTTAAGATTTCTAGGAAAATTGAAAATGACCTTTTATTTTGAAAAATAAATTTTAAGAGAATATTTAAACAGGGTTAAAAAGATTTCTGAAATTGTCGAAAATGAATCTGGAAGATTTTAAGGAAATATTTTTAATTTTGCAGGATTTAAACGAAATTTTAGGAAGAATTCGAATCATTTTGAAAGATGTTTAGAAGTTCTGAAAAATTTAAAAATTAATTCATAATTTGAAAACATGTAAAACATCGTGTAGATGTTTCAAGATCTTGAAATAAAATTTTGAAGCTTTTCAAGGATTTTTAAACTATTTGAAATAAAAATATCTTAACTTCTGATTTAATAAGTGTTCCGTTTATGTCAAAAGTGTAGTCGTTCAATTTTTTATATTTCTAGCTTAAAATTGCTTAAAATGACCCTGATTTTCAAATTTTCAAGTTTGAAAAAGTGAACTAAAAATATACATTGTAAACAAATTTAATTAATTTTAATGATTTCATTTAAAAATTTGCTTTTCGGCATGACTATTATTATGAAATTTAACTTAAAATTTAAGACGAAAAGAGAATTTTCATTATACTTGTTTACAATTACATGATTATTGTTTACAGTACAATTTTCATTGTTCATTTAACAATAGTTTTTAGGGTTTGATGTTTTTCTCTCTCATGTTAGGTAAAAGTTGCAAATATTATTTAATCATAATGCTATAGGGCTTATTTTAATCCTTTAAATATTCTCTGCAAATGTCATTGGTACGTTTTTATTGAAAAAATTTTATTTAGCATTTATAAAATTGTGATTTTTGTAAACAATAGGTTTTCAGAAATAAATTTTTAAAAATAAAAACGTACCAATAAGATTGTCAAATAAAGAAAACCCGTAATATTTTTTTCAAAAGTTCACCTCGAGTTCTTTTCCAAAATTAGTTATAATTAACATTAACATATTTTCCTCGATTTGATGAATAATTTTAAACAAGTTTTATTTTTTGAACTAGAAATAACATATGATAATAATAAATAATAATAAATTTAATAATAAATAAGGGAACCTGTGCTGATTCAAAGTTTTCTTTCAGTCGCCGTATGCCAGGCCACCTACGAAAAGGAAAAACCTGCTCCCAAACCTCGGAGGAAATATACTTATTTAAAATATTCAATAGAATCTGTTAAAATATTTAATATTTTATATACTAGATACAAGTTATTCATGAAGAAAAGACTTATATACAAATACTAAGAGGCATCAGAAATTTATATATAGTTATATACAAAGTTGATTATTTTCTATTAAAAAATTGTTTTAAAATATTGGAAAATCCTAAATGAATTTAAATTAATAAATAAATAAAGTAAATATTATATAATATAATAAAAAATATTATAAAGTTTAGACGATTTTCTTTTCGGATATTTAAAAAAGACACAAATAAAGATTTGTCTGATTTAATTGCGCATGAATAATAATTTGTTGTAGTTAGTAAGAATGCATTGGGATTTACGTCTAAAAGCAGTGAATTTTACGATTTTCGCTAATTATTTTGAACTCAAAAGATTGAAAAAATCTTAAAGATCATCATCTTTTACCCAGAACTATCAGAAAATTATTTTTCTTTAACAAACTTCATTATTTTAACACTTTTGCCTTGCATTATTTGAATTCTAAGCCAACTGCATAGCTGGCGCCACCACACGGCGACCGTCAACTCTCATGACAATATTTTCCACAGGCCTCCACAGGGAAGTGGCATCGGGCTGCTTTTTACAATCCTCACGTCAACACTTCACATTTTGAGGTTACAAGCAGTGATGGGTAAGTAAAATACTCGTAGTAATTTACTTGGTTTTCTACGGTAATTTACCTGGTATTTTACGTCATCAGTTTTCTACATGATGTAAATTACGTCTTGTTCTATATATGAGGGCGCCACCTCTGAGGCGGGAAATTAAAACCTCGTATCAGAGAGCCAATCAGAGGTTTTCTACATGTATTTCACATATTCCAGGTATCTTACGCAAAATACCTCCTTTAGGTATTATACTTAAAAAACTTCCAGTTCCGTATAACTGCACATTCCTGGTTGACATTATTATTTTTCAATTAACATTATAGGCATTGAAAAAAAAACTCTTACGCCCTTTTAGGAATGCCGATACCAGAAATTCAAAAAAGTGAGGTTATGCACCGTTATACAGGTCCGCCATCTTGGCACGTAATTTACTAGGTATTTTACCGGTTTTCTATGTAAAATACTTAACTTAGGTATTTTACTTCAAAATCCTCCAGTTACGCGTAACTGCACATCCCTGGTTACAAGCGCTAGCCCGCAAGCCTGGTGCATAGGGAGTAGCTATGCGGATCCGTGTGCGTTGAAACTTATTCTCTTGTGCGTTGCGCCTTGTGCTTATTCACTGTGCAAATGTGTGTGCGCCCCGCTTAATACTATTCCTTCGTGCATGTTACACAATTTTTTTTCAACTTGGAAAAAATATAATCTTTCAAGATAATTCCCAGTAAACACGAAGACATCGTAAAGAGCTCTTTACGAGATCTTCTTGAAGATGCACGACATCGTTGAAGATATCCCATAACGAAGCTTTAAAGAGTCTTTAAGGTTTAGCTATTACCATCGTAAAGAGCTCTTCGCGATATCGTAACGATGCCTTTAAGATAGAAATAAGAAAAAATAACGAGAATTTATAAGATTACTTGAAGACGAGCTTGAAGATATCGTTCTTTTACATGCAGCTGGGGGGTTATTATTTTTTAAATGTCTAATATATAAATGACTTCAAATTTAAAGACTTGCAATTTCTGTGTTTTGTATACACAGAAGTGCCTGTTGTTTAATTTAAAGTCATTTATATATAACTGATAAATAGTCGAGGTAAACCTGACGTTGCAGGACTAAGTACGTGACTGCCGAGAATTTTTAGTTGCATTTCAGGCTTGAAATTTTGAGGTACTGCAGGTCTATCTTTATTATTTGATTGATTACACTTAAAAATTTTAACTTCTTCAGGCGATGAAGAAAGAATTGAGCTGTTTTCCATTCTCTTCATTTCTTGTATTACACTTCCCATTTTTTTAGAAAATGAGAGAGCTAGAAAGAGGTATTACCCTATTAACACCGAATGTTGCCTCAATATTGCATCGGTATTGCCTGAAACATCTGAAACATTACACGAAACATCGATGCAACATTGATGCAAGAAATCAATGGCCGCTTTTTGAAACATTCGGCCGATAGATTTGAAGCTCGTAGTACGCAAATCGATCGGTAGGTGTCGCTGCCCGACAAGGTCTAATAGAGTGGTGCCGTGGAAATCTGCATTACCGAATACTTTACAGACGATACGGCCGTGTGCTTCCTTACCGACTGAGTAGAGTGCAGGGAGCGTTGGGTGCTTGTTATCATCGGAAAGCAGTTCTCCCAAAATCAATAGATGGCGCTAACTACCGTCTTTTGCGAATGACAGTCCTATGCATCGACCACATCGACATATAGAAATTGACCGATAAGGCTGTGGAGACCACGGAGATGGGCTTTCGAGAGAGAAAACATTTGATAGGTAGTCCTGTGTCTTTCTAGATAAAGCTAATTGGTTGAGAGCATTTTCGATGGGTAAACCTTGATGAAGCACAGAACCGTGCAGTCCTGGAATAGAAAAAGGCAGATCTGCCTCTCAAATGTTTTCTCTCTCACTCTCTCTAAATCCAAAGATTTATAATATCTTTGCTAAAGCCCATTTCCCTTTCCAGATGATACTAGACGAATGCTAGACTCAAAACGGTCGCAGGTAAAACTTACTAGACGCCGCTAGATTACCTGTAGACGGACCCTAGACGAGGCGGCCGTCATAAAATTGCCCTAGACTGTCGCTAGACGAGCAGAGTCTAGAAAGTATCTAGAAATAATCTAAATTTCCGGTAGTGAAAGCATTGCGCTACTGAATGACTTTTTTATTTTGCCATTTTTATTAAATAATGTTAACTATTTTACAGTTTTGTAATTCTCAGCATAAACCACCAACCTATTGAGACTTTAGGTTTCATTCTCATGTCCTTACGCCCCCCCCCCCCCCCAGCAACAGAAGTTCTGGCGGGACTGACGTTACAGCTTGACTCCACCATACGACAAATCACTGCTTAATTCGGACATGATTTTCGACTCGCAAGTCAAATCTCGCGCATACAGGTGATAGTTGGGAGTACAATATAAACATGAACAATACAAACAAAGTAGTCAAGGGCTCGGTTTAATTATGAATGAAAAAGCAAGACAACATCTCAAAAATCATAATGTTGTATCACCCAGATTGCTATGGGCTGGAATGAAGGTAGGAATCAGAAGATTATTTATCATAGCATGCTACGCACCAGCTGATAGCGATTCGAGGGAAGTTAAGGACGCCTCCCTGGCGGACCGGCCGAACGCAAACATTACGCTACAGCGTGATGGTAAAGTAATGGTAAAGTAATATGGCATGACGGTCACTTTGTTTTTTTATTTTTTAACGCTGCAAAAGCAACTTGTTGCAATTACGGCATGACCATTTAACGTAAATTTCAACGTTTTATTATAATTAGAACAGTTTACATATTAATTTTGTTTCTTTCATTAATTATAATGCCATATTACTTTACCATTACTTTACCATTACGCTGTAGCGTAATGTTTGCGTTCGGCTGGTCCGCCAGGGCTTCTGGGACACTTTAAATGATACAATAAGTACTTGCGACCAAGGTGAAAGAATAATTTTGTTAGGAGATATGAACGGATTGGTCGGTGTCCAACGTCAGGATACAAATACAGGAGGGGTGCTAGGTAATTTTGGGGACCCAACGAGAAAAAATTATAACGGGGAAAAATTAGTTAGCTTATGCTTAGAGAAGGGCCTATTTATTACAAATACCTGGTTTCGACATAAAATGATACACACTTACACCTGGTGCAAAGGAAATATACGCAGTATAATTGACTTCGTTATTGCAGATGAAAGACTAAGAGAACTAGTTACAGATACAAGAGTCATGAGGGGGGCCGAATGCGATACTGATCATTACCTTTTAGTCTCCGAAATGAACTTACCTTACCGGAAATCTAGATTATTTCTAGATACTTTCTAGACTCTGCTCGTCTAGCGAACGTCGAGGGCAATTTTATGATGGTCGCCTCGTCTAGGGTCCGTCTAGAGTTAATTAAGCGGCGTCTGGTAAGTTTTACCTGCGACCCTTTTGAGTCTAGCATTCGTCTAGTATCATCTAGAAAGGAGTCAATTCTAGATGATGCGTTCCTAGACGATATCATCTAGAAATCGTCTAGATTTTCGGTGGAGTAGGGCGGGGATGTAAAAGAAACATAACCAAACAAACGAAACAAACGCGAATCAAGGTCGAAAATTGACAGCAACCGGAAGTGCGAATAGATTTTCAGAATAAGATAAACGAACGCATAGATAAGCAATTTGGGAGCCGCTTAAAAGCAATAAAGATATAGAGGGCGCGTGGACTTTATTGCGGGATATAGTCCGGGGAAATTAGCTCGAAAAAGGTCGATTTCCAGAAAAAAAGGTAAAGTTTTTTTATTCTTCATAATCATGTCCCTGAAGGCAATAGAAATGAATACCAAAAAAGTTCCCCATCAGATCGGCGCCTCATACACCCCTAGCTACGAAAAACATCCCTTAGACGGGTAGTAGCGCTGGTTTTTAGCTATTATATACGAAAGGGTGCGTCGGAAGACAAAAATGAATAAGAGTGAAAATATTTATAATAGAATTTGCAATGAAAAAAGTTCTATACACTTTTGCTGTACAGGCCATAGGTGATGCGTAATCAGCTCCAGGAGTGGGGGGGGGGGGATGTTTTAGCGTATGGTGCGAAACGTACTCGCGCGCTTAGTTTTCGGCCCAAAACTCATCAAAGGGTAGTTTTTGAACAAAAATGCATATGAGAAAATTTGTAGAGCAGAAAATTTCCTTTTGGGACCAATACATTTTTTTGCATTACTCAATTCGGATAGTCATAATTATTTTTTTTAAAGTGCACGTGCAAGTAGAGTAGAGTAGAAGCAGGTAGAGTTTCTGGTGGTTTTTTTTATTCTGGTTTACAAACGAAAGATTAAATTCTTTCAAAAATATGATTTAACATTCCGTAGTTAAATATATAACAATTCAAAAATCGCTTTTTTCAGTTTTCTTATAAAACTCATTATTTCTGTTAGAGATTGCTTTACTCAGCCCTTGAACTCTTATATTTGAAAATATATCGCAAGAAAAGTGAAAGTTGAAGTGCCGATAAGAGGCTAGACTCGCGCTAGGCTAGACCACTTGGGATTTTTTACGA
The DNA here is from genome assembly GCA_932178445.1 of Andricus quercusramuli. Lineage (NCBI taxonomy): Eukaryota > Metazoa > Arthropoda > Insecta > Hymenoptera > Cynipidae > Andricus > Andricus quercusramuli. The sequence goes on from CAKNXH010046466.1 coordinate 9,955, forward strand.
GGGTTCAGACCCATCTGCGGGTGGGAATGGTTTGTACGTGGTGAACTCGTTTTTAAGGGTCCCAAGCATCCACAACTGACGGGATAAACTCTTCTTCGCATACGGAACCCCATAAATACTACACCCTGTAGATTCAAGAAAGGGACCCTCTCTATGCACTTGTTGTACAGAGTAAGCACATGCTGAAGTACTATGAGGCAGTTGTGTTTCGAAATTCAGCATGGCTTCAACAAGTAAATGTTTTATATGCGAAAAAAGTTTGAGTGTAGGTGAGACAGTCGAAGTCAAAAGTGGAATTGACAATCTTATACAACAATCCAGTCTTGCGTTCTGCCGAAATATTTAATTTCAAGACAAAATGCCTGTTTTGTGGCGAAAATTGGGACCCAGAAGCAGAACAAAATAAAATGAAAAACCTACGTAACCCCACGTACATGGTACGTACCATAAGTCTCAAAGATACGATTTTCATGGATACTACAAACCGGAAGGACGACTGGGGTGAGCAAGTTTCAAGACGGATAAACAGCGTATCATGCCTTATAGCAGAAGATGCTCATTACCAACAAAAATGTTATGTTAAATTTACAAAGATTCCATCCTTAACTTAGAAGAGAGGAAGACCTCAAGATCAAAGTTTGATGTCTGCATTCGGTGAACTATGCTCCTTTATGGACGAGAGTGATGAATGTCAATTCACTCTCAAGGAATTGATCAGAAAAATTGAAGAGCATATGCCCGATGGATCATCGGTGACGGAAAAAACATTAGTGGGACATATAGTACAAGAAGATATTCGAAGCACTCCATATAACAGATTACCCAGATGTCAAGGACTGTATGTGTGAAGCAAACGCTTCAGTTGTACCCACATTACGTACATTTTTGAATACAGTTATCGTAGAAGGTAAAAAAACTGATGCTGAAAAATTGCAAAAAATGTCTATAGCCATTGGTCATGCTATAACTGCAGCAACAAGACCTCTTTCATTTATTTCTTGCCTATTACTTTCTCTGGCGGTATTTTTATTCAGATAAGTTGCGTCAAAATATATTGTAAATGCAGTTGCAGCTTTGGGTTTCTGCTCAAGCTACAAGAATGTCGCGCTATTTGAAGCTGTTAGTTATTTATGATGGACTGGCGTGGGATAGCGAAGGAGTCATGTTTAGCCATGTCTTAGTCAACGACCAAGAAACCAGAATATGTATTACCATGATTAATCAGATTTTTAAATACCTTTCTGTCGGATTTAATCCAGACCAAAGAGTTCCTGAGCCTATCCGACAAGGCACTCCTTTTGCACGTTTGTGACGTTACCTTTTATCTACTCAACTCCCGAAACGTCCATAAGAATCATTGGACTTCTAACCGTAGCGACACCGGATTACTGGCCACACTCGCCTACACCTTGAGGAAAACTGAAAAGCCAGAAAAAAGGGTACGTAGTCTCAACAAGGGAGCTTCACACCACCACCCGACTCCCCACTCCCACCAAAGAGAAAACGCCTGAAACTCAAAGAAAAAAGAGAGACCCTCAAGGAGAAAGAGCACTGGGTGAAAACCATTTGATCAACAATTAAACCCTGAAGGCCACTCAACCAAGAACAACAACATCAAAATAAATTATTAACATCCCGCCCGCCTCGTTCGCTGAACGAAACAAATTCCTCTCATAAAGGTCAAGAGTTGAGTGCCGCCCGCCATGACGCACACAATAAATGTCTAGGTATAAGTAAAAATTCTGGTCCGCCCGCCATGGAACACAATTAGCCGCATGACATTCCGTAGGTTAGTGTCCGAAGCTGACAGTGACCATCTTCGTCCGCTACTGGTTTCCTCTAAACGATACATTGAAGATCGACATATCTTCCCTCAATATCTCAATATATCAGTTCAACATTAGCAAAGAAACCAGTTGAAGGAAATCCCCATCACATCATGATGGCAGCAAGGGTTTTGCGATTTCGGACCTGGGTAAAAACAAATTATTCAAGAAAAGATCCTGAGAAAGTCCTTCATGATGCATTGAAGACAATGCGAAGTAAAAGACGACCATCTGCATTTCGCCAAACTTCATGATGCATGTGCCCCAACCTGTCATAATCAGGCACAGCGCGCATACTCCTCGTCAGCAAAGGTGCCCTTCTTCAATCGTTGACATACGAAAACAAGTATCTGTTGAGCTCCTTGCAGAGAATCTCCCGAGGTGTGAACAGCTTGGGTAGAGTCGAACTGATACTCAGTGAAATATAGTTCCCTGGCAAAGGCATCTTTTCCTACAAGCTCGAATGATGGGATCTGCGTATCTGGAAATAAGCTGAAGAAATGAATCTGGCTACGGAGCAATCCAGGAATGATTCTTTGTCGCTCAGCAAAGAACACAGGGTTCTTGATATTTGTCATTAAGGTTACCAACGATAAATGGCCCTTTCAAAGGTCCATTACTCTCATGATGAGATATGTCCATGAATTTTTATAAACTTTGTGATGTTGGTAGACCTGCAAACAATCTTAATGACAAAAAGAGAGTCCCAGTAAGGGGTTTCATTTGACGAACATCGAACAATAGAAAATAAAGGGGTAAGAGAGAGAGTAATGAAGCTCTCATGCGATGCGGAGACCCGGGAAACCAAATTCGAAGTTGGCTTGTAAGACTATAATCAAGAATTGAGCGAAGTTAAATAACAGAAAACAACTAGACAAAATACACAATCTGTCCTGGAAAGTAACTAGTCATGCCTGAGAGCCTGTCTCACAGTGCTTGCAATGTTGTAACAATCCACAATCAATATATATTTCATGTCTGAGAGCCTGAAAGCGAAGTTAATAACAGAAAACAACTAAACAAAATACACAATCTGTCACGAAAAGTTAGTTATTCATGCCTGAGAGCCTGTCTCACGGTGCTTGCAATATTGCAACAAATCTACAATCAATATATCTGTCATGCTCGAGAGCCTGTCTCGAGGCGTTTGCAACCCAGCAAAAAATAAAGTATTGATACGAATTGAATTGAAAAGACTAAGACATCCTGCAAATCCCGTTTTGCGACAATGACGCATTGGACTTATGTGTCAATGCATGTAAATTCGTGAAGACGGTATTTCAATTTTGAATCATTCTATACGTACAAATACAGTGCAAAAGTCTAAATTCAGCGAATACACTTCAATGCGTCAGCACGCAAATGCTTCAACATTGGTCACACACTTGAATTCACCCCAATGCGTCACGGCGAATTTCAGCAAGTGTTGATTTATACAATGCAATCCGTAACAGGAAAACCAACTTGCAGGACATATAGAATTGATTGTAAATGTTTAGTAAATTGTCTCGTAGCTCAGTGGCGGGTACTCTGGACTGATACACGAGGGATCGCTGTTTCAAGTCTCGACGCATGCACTTTTTATCAATTTTTTTCTGATTGACCTCGACCACGCATTCCTACGAATTCATACACATTCAATTCGCGCTGTCTCAATTCATCTAAATGCGTCTCAATGCGTTCGAACGAATCAGAAAACGGGATTCATGCGCATTACAAAAATGTTAATTCGCCCCAATCCGCATCAATTCTTTCTTTTTTGCTGGGAATGTTGCACACCATCACGCCGTCAGTAAGTTAGTTTGTCCTGCCTGAGCCTGTCTCGAGGCGCTTGCAATGTTGCAACAAATCCAAAATCAATACATCTGACATGTCTGAGAGCCTGGAAGCGAAGTTAAATGAAAGAAAACAACTAGACAAAATACACAATCTGTCATGAAAAGTGAATTATTCATGCCTGAGAGCCTGTCTCACGGTGCTTGCAATGTTGCAACAAATCTACAATTAATATATCTGTCATGCCTGACAGCCTGTCTCGAGACGTTTGCAATGTTGAGAACAATCGCCTAGTCAGTAAGCACGTTTGTCCTGCCTGAGTGCCCGTCTGCAGGCGTTCGCGATGTTGCGAACCATCCGAGGGGCTATTCACTCGGAAATCAGACAGTACGATTTCAGAACCTATCCTACGATCTCATCGATTTCCTATGATTTCCTCGCTAAATAAAATTAATACTGAGTTCACGCTAGGTTTGATGAATTCAGCTTATACCCGTAGTCAGTTCACGTTACGTCAGCGAAGTCCACCTCATCTCTGGTTGAGTTCACTTCTCGCCTGCTGAATTCAGAGGAGTTCAGTGATCATCCGCTGAATTCATTACTCGGTGGTTGAATTCAGTTCTCATCCACTGAATTCACTTTTGTCCTGTAAGTTATGATTCAATTCATTCAATGTTGAGGACATTTAATTCAATGTATAAGACGTTATTATTAATAATAATTCAAAGTTGATGCAAGAATATAAAAGACTCCTTGGTTCGGAAAAAATCGATTGACCTATAATATTCATACATTTTATTAAAGAGTAGGGAAGTTATTGTAATTGATATATTTTGAAAATCGGTTTTTTATAGTAAAACCTTTTTCATTGACATAATTTAAAGTTGATGCAGGAAAGGAGAAGTTGTGTTGATTCGAGTCGAATCGATTGACTTATAATATTAATGAATTTTATTTAAGGAAGCTATGGTAATGTGTAATATTTGAAAACACGGTTTGTTATATTAGAACTTTTTTCTCTAACATAATTCAAAATTGATGTCAAAACGGAAAAGATTCCTTGATTCGAGGAAAATCGATTGATCTATAATATTAGTACACTTTATTGAAGATTAAGGAAGTTATGCTCATTTATAATATTTGAGTCATCTGTTTTAAACAGAAAACCTGTTTTCATTGACATAATTTAATGTTGACGTATGAATAGAAAATACTTTTTGATCATAAATTTTCAAATAGAGTAATTCTGACAATTTTTGTAAAAAAATCATGAAGCTGAGAAAGGGGTAGGGTGTGACAGAACTTTTCCTTCCCCTTTTCCATCCCGAAAAATTATCATTTCGAATACAACATTTGTTTGTCTGATTTGGCTTTGTGTTAAAAATTTTGTTTTATATTATTTTGTAGTTATCCATTTTTTTAATTTCTATTTTTAAACTGATCAAAATGAAGACTTTGGTTTGTCTATTATTGAAAAAATAACTATGTGCTTCCTCTATGAAGAATCAAATACAATTGCTAACGAGAAGCAAAGTGCTCGTGAAATGAGCACCATATAATTATAAATGCAAACAAAGTGGAAACACTCGAGATCGAATTCACAGCTATTTATCAAGTAGTTAAATTAAAAAGTAAATACTTCAATTTTCAACCAAAGAGTTGAATTCTCAACCAAGAAATATTTTTCATTGAAGACAGAAAAGAATTTCCATAAAATTTATTGTTGAGTTTTTCAACAAACTACGTGGATGAAATTGTTACCGAATGAAATGTATTAATAATATATAATATATATAATATTATATTTTGATAGTTATACATATTTAGCAATATTTAAGCAGATCAAATGATTTTCACATTTAAACAACACATTGATATAGCAAGTTATACAGCAATATAAGTATTATCTGATCGTTTTTTGTAGAATTTGGTGAGGGTTCGCAATTTTGAGTTCCTAATAACCTTCAATAATACCTTGATTATTCTTTGTTATGTTTATCACGAAAATTTTCAAAATTCAATTTCTTTATATTGATATACTTCCTTTATAATAAGAAGTAAACCACGCGTGTACAGTAAAAATATCAACTTATTTTACTTTTGATAAGTATCAATATTTGTTCTGACGAGATCAAAGTTTTCTAAAATGAATAAGATTTAAAACAAATTGTTAAAGAAATTTATTTATTCTTCAATTTCTCTAATAGACAGCCCACTAATAAATTTAAAAAGCAATAATTGGCTTCATAATGTTTTTTAACCCTTATTCATTTTGGAAACTTTTTTTCTCCTCAAAAAAATAATTATAATCTATAGCCAATTTAGAAAGTTTATATTTGTACTATAGAAATGACAAACATCTTTTTTTCTAAATTCTCAAATAAATGATTTCCGAAATTACGCAGAAGTCTGTTAGTTTTGAAAACTTGTTTCAGAGTCTTGTTATTAACAGTAAAAGAAATATATGGACGAAACTGGAAACAAGCAATTTTAGAAAAATTCGTAAAAATATCAAAATGAACGTTGAATGCGGTTTTAGAAGTGCTTGAGGCCCTAAAATTTAAATTCCACAATAAATTTTACATGAAAATATTGATTTTTAATTAATTTGATCAAATCTAAGCCAAATAAATTAGAATACACAACCCACCCTTCAACCGCCTTCAACGGGCTTTCACGGTAAACAACGAGACCAATACGCACTCTCTCGGCGCATGCAAACGCTATACGTAGTGTCCGTGCTATAGTTTTGACACAGTCACCTCTTCCAGCAGTACGTAGAGTTCAACTGATTTCGCTGATTTGGAACTCAGTGAATTCAGTGTTCCACTGAATTCAGTCTTGAATTCAGTTAGGACAAAATGATTTCATATGATTTCCCGGTGATCTCCAATGATCTCCAAGCTTAAATAATATTAGAAGATTCTGCTCATATTAAAAGTCGTAGTCGCTGACTTCATCGAGTTCATACTGATTTCGAATATTTCAATAAAGATAAAAGAGATTAGTACCCTTGATTTCCCAGTGAATAGCCCCTCGGAACCATCACACAGTCCTGCCTGAGAGCCTGTCTCGAGGCGTTGAAATATTGCAACAATCACATAGTCAGTAAGTACTTTTGTCCTGCCTGAGAGCCTGTCTGCAGGCGTTCGCAATGTTGCGAACCATCACACAGTCCTCCCTGAGAGCCTGTCTCGAGGCGTTGCAATGTTGCAACAATCACATAGTCAGTAAGTACGTTTGTCCTGCCTGAGAGCCTCTTTGCAGGCGTTCGCAATGTTGCGAACCATCGCACAGTCCTGCCTAAGAGCCTGTCTCGAGACGTTTGCAATGTTGCAAACCATCACACAGTCATATATCAACTTGACGTGTCAAAAAAAGGAAAAACACATGCAAATCATTGACTTCCATAGATCAGATCACACATTAACAAACTCATACACAAGATCACAAGCACACATGTCAATGGGAAATAGCATGTGGGAAAATAAAACATTCATAAGTGTCAGTACCAACGTCATGTCAAATTCAGGCAATCGGCACAAGGCACAATGATGAACCAGCATGCAACACTCCATGCAAGTCAAGAGCTCGAAAGTGAAAGTCGGAAACAGAGCTTAAGTTTTATAATTGTGAGTATTTATGCTTTACATTCATGCTCCCCTCGCTAACCCACAATCCGGCTTGAAGGACCAAACATGTTAGTTATTCATGATGGACTGGCGTGGGACAGCGAAGGAGTCATGTTTAGCCATGTCTTAGTCAACGACCAAGAAACCAGAATATGTATTACCATAATTAATCAGATTTTTAAATACCTTTCTGTCGGATTTAATCCAGACCAAAGAGTTCCTGAGCCTATCTGACAAGGCACTCCTTTTGCATCCAAAAAAAGGTTTTGGGTTTTTGTAGAAAATTGGCACAGATGTAGCCTCCGAAAGCTAAGACCACGATCGTTCACCGATCGATCGATCCCGACGCAACTGGAGGTCATACGTCGTCCAACTCGTCACTCCCCACCACACCAGGCGTTGACCGAGTCGGGAAATCACTGCACAAACACTTAAAGCACTGAAGGTGACGTTAACTTTTAACTACTCAACTCCCGAAACGTCCATAAGAATCATTGGACTTCTAGCCGTCGCAACACCGGATCACTGGCCACACTCGCCTACACCTTGAGGAAAACTAAAAAGCCAGAAAAAAGGGTACGAAGTCTCAACAAGGGAGCTTTACCCCACCACCCGACTCCCCACTCCCACCAAAGAGAAAGCGCCTGAAACTCAAAGAACAGAGAGAGACCCTCAAGGAGAAAGAGCACTGGGCGAAAACCATTTGTTCAACAATGAAACCCTGAAGGCCACTCAACCAAGAACAACAACATCAAAATAAATTATTAACAGAAGCATCTGCTGTTAATTCTCCGAAACCTGATTTAGTCATAAATTCCTTTCTCCAGTATATTTTTGACAACGCGGATTACAATATAAAAAACTTCACTGGAAAAGGTACATTTCATTCCATGGGTGGAATAAAATGCATAACTCCGGCAAACAAGGTTCTAGATCAAGAAATTTTCTAATTGCGAAGTGTTTCTTCATCTAAAGAGATCGCAAGTACCGGTCAAATCCCAATACAAACAATGTCTAAAATTTAATCAGCGAAAGAAGATAATTTTTATTCCGAGTAATATTATCAACCAATAATCAGTGGAATAGGCCTATAGGGAGACCAAAATCAAAAAAACGCACTAAAAGTTTCGAGACAGGAGAAGTCCTAGACGATTGGAGAAAAGCGATTATCGTACCAATATACAAAAGAAAGGGAGATAAAAGCAACTACAGTAATTACAGAGGTATCAGCCTACTAAGTACCGTAAGTAAAATATGCTTAAAAATACTTATTCGTAGGGTAATGGAAATTACAGAAGAGAAAATATGGGAAGTCCAAAGTGGATTTATGGCAGAAAGATCATGTACAGATCCGATATTTAGCTTAAGACAGATCACTCAAAAAAACTTGAAAGTAGGAAGAAAGTTTTCTGTACAATTGTTGACCAAGAAAAAGCATTTGTCAAGGTGAATAGAAGTAAACTTTGGGAAGTCCTTAAAGATTATGGAGTAAATGGAGGGCTCCTACAAGCAATAAAAACAATATATACAGGTAGTAAAGCGAGTGTAAGGGTAAATGAGAAACTGAGTGACTGGTTCGATATTATGCAAGGCGTGAAGCAAGGATGCGTTATGTCCTCGTGGCTATTTATCATATTCATGGATAAGTGTCTAAGAACTGCCCTCTTCGACGAAGAAGGTGTAGATCTCGAAACCGTCAAGGTACGTCGGTTAGCTTTCGCAGATGACAAAATTGTTATGGCAGAATCAGTCGAGGACTTGCAAAGAATGTTGAATAAACTTAATACAAGCATGAGGAACATGGGCCTCAAAATTAACGTGAATAAAACGAAAATCATTGTGTTTGAGGGTAAAAGTGAGAAAACAATATGCAACATTGTCCTAAATGATGAGAGATTAGAACAAGTTGACAAGTACGTATATCTAGGTAGTCTATTCACTAACGACGGAAAAATACATGGGGATTTAGGTAGGCACATAAATAAGGATAAACAGGTTATCGGTAGAGCAGGTTTCTTCCTCACAAATAAAAACATATCAAAAAAAGCTAAAATGGCCATACATAATTCTATATTCGTACCGACTGTACTATACGGCAGCGAGACATGGACCTGTCAAGAAAAGGACAGGAGTAAAATCAACGCGATCGGCATGAAACCTCTGCGCATAATATGCGGGAAAACACTGATAGACAAAGTCAGAAACGAGACAATCCTCAAAGAATGTGGTACAGGAGAGACACTAGTTGACATATGAGAAAGAAATCAGCTAAGGTGGTTCAGACATCTTGAAAGAATGAAAGATGAACGACTGACCAAGCAAGTGTATAAAGGTAAAGTAAATGGCAGAATGCCCAGAGTTAGACTGCCGAAAGAATGGTTAGAATCAAGATCTTGCATGAAAAAATGCATGGACGTGAAGGAAGCTAGAGTAGTATGCCAGGACAGAAAAGTGTGGCGACAAATAGTTTGTGAACAGATCACTTGGGGTGATCGCTAGGGAGATTGATCAGCAACCTGGGTCGAAGCAGTGTTGCGGAATGAACGTGTAATTTAAATAAATGACACGAGAATTCCAGATCAATCTAAAACATCTATACCTAACACCTATATACCTATATATCTTATACTCATACACAGACCTACTTCATACCTATATACCTATTCACTATTTTCCAACCGAGCAAGTCATGCCTACCCCGAGAGGGAAATGTCTTAATGCAGGGGTCTCCACAATCGTCAGGTACAGCGTGACCCAGGATCGTACGACCTTTTTCAGGATCAACCATTTTTTTTTCGAATGAAAACTGAGAGAAAATGTATGACCTCTCGGGAAAAAATCCCTGCTGGAATGGCTCAGTTCTGAAATTTTAACGTGGAAGACCCTTTTTTTAGAGGGTTCCAAGCAGCTCGAATCAGGTAAAGGATTTTGACAGTTCTGGGTCAGAACTTGGTAGATCTGACCTACTGGCCTGGGATCGCTAGTAGATACAGGATCTACTTTTTGAGAACCCTGGCTTAATGGTATAATAATAATAATAATATACCTGGTAATTATTATATAATTCGTATTAAAATTATGAATGAATGATAGTGAATTTTTCAATAATCCAATTTTTTAACAATTCAATAATTAATAACAGGGCCGGCCTTAGGAATTTGGGCACCCCGGGCGAGGATAGAAATCAGCGCCACCCTCTCTGTTTCAAAATTGATGAAACTTTTTGAGCTAGATAAAATCAATTAAATGAAAAATTTGAAAAGTATTGAAGTTTTTGTTATAAACAATTGCGGTACGAAAAAAGTCAGCCTGGAATAATACGATTTTGTGCTTTGTTGATAAGTCAAGAATTTTTATTGTACATGATATACACATACAAAATGTTATACAGATAACAATCGTGCGTCTCACATCACCCGCATTGTGTGATTATCATGCTGTGCGTGCGTGAGAGGGTTCATTTCGCCATCACGGGATGATAGTCACGTAGCTGCATTTCGCTATCATATATGCCTTCACGAAATGCGTGCAAAATAGAACGCACGTGTGAAGGCATCATACAGAAAACAATATTAATAGTATATATTATTGACTGTTCAGGGTTTCGTAGCCCCCCCCCCCCCCTGGCAAAAGAGCCAACATTTTTTTTAAATAATTTTTTTTCCAACAAATTTTTTTTTCACAAATTTTTTTTCACATTTTTTTTTCAAAATTTGTGTTTCAAAAAATTTTGTTCACAAAATTTTTTTTCAAACATTTTTTTCACAAGATTTTTTTTTCAAAAATTTATTTTCAAAAAAATTTTGTTTCAAACATTTTTTTGCACAAAATTTTTTCTCAGAACATTTTTCTTCAAAAAAATTTAAAAGAAAATTTTTTGTCAACAAATTTTTTTTCATTTTTTTCCAAAAAAATGTCTTTGCTCCACTCTATGCAATATAAAATTAGTATTTTTCGTTACCACCTCCTAACAACTTTTTCGGACGGGCGTTGCAAAAAATAGCGTGTAATACGCACTTGTTTCACAAATAACTGTTTCTTCAAAAAATTTTGTTTCAATTCAGAAAATAGTTTTTTCAATATTTTAATAATACTTAATGAACCTATTAATAGGCTACAAGACCCTTCTTGAGAACTTTCATATGGACACATGAAAGCTCAAAAGTATTAATTAAATGGAATCTGAACTTCTATTATTATGTAATAATGAGTATGTTACTAAGAGGAGCTGGAGGTGCAGGTGAAATACAATGAAAGGTGGGATTCACTCGTGCAAATTAATACTTTATTGTAGCGAAGGAAAATCTCGACATTTTTGGCCCGTCTCACGCGTGTACTCTTCGACAGGTAGTACCAGACTGCCCGCATTCGCTCGATCGACCCTTGTTGTAGTCACAATAATAATGCAAAGATAACAATGAAGTAACCCTCTCAATACAATCAAACCCATTTCAGGTATAACCATAAAGTCTCGCTCCATTCGTAACAACTAAATTTAATACAAAAAACTTAAATATATATATTTCTGAAATTGATTAAATTGGGTCCGGAACAGAGTAATTATTATATCATAATATTATATTATGTAATACATACATAAGTATAAAGAAGATTTGTATATTATTAGAATTATTATATTTTGTGATAAGGATATATTACTAAGTGCGTTTACGAATTTGAATGTAGCGCGCGCTCAACAAAATGAATAGGTAGTCAAATGGTGGCAGATCGGAGGCTGTTTGACCAACGAAGTTGAACGTTTTCCCCACCCGTGCACAACACCAGCTGACATGTTGACAATCTAAGCTGCATTACAAGAAGGGAGTTCGCCTTTTAATTAGCATTCTATGTTTGTTGGTCGTTCATTGTTTGAATAAGTTTTTTAAAACGAATACAGCATTTATTAAGAAGAAAAAACTTACAAATACGTTTTGGAAAGCTTGTACCAAGGCAAGACTTTTTTCCGTTTACACTTATTTTGTACAATTAACCATTCTCAAGTTTTAGCGTTATAAATAATTCTGTTTGTACTAAAACTTACATATTTGCAGATAGATATATCAGTAAAAAAATTGAAAAAAGGCAAATTGATTTTCAAAACACATACCCAGAAAGAAAAAAAAATTCGATCGAAATAAAACTTGTTAATCTACAAATTTAAGAAAAAGGTTATCAACAACTATTCGTGCAATATTTATATATTGTTGTTAAAAATACCGGGGTTTAAACTTGTTCATGAACAAAAGTTTTATTTCGATCGGAATTTTTTTTTCTTTTTCAGTACGTGTCTTGAAAATCAATTTGCCTTTTTTCGAATATTTTAAGTCAGATAAGTGCTGAGATATCTCTTTGGAAATATGTCAATTTTAATGCAAATATAATTGTTCATAGCACTATAATAATTTGAGAACGATAAATTCTACAAAAAAATAGTGTAAGCGGCAAAAAGTCGACTTGTCTTGGTTCAAACTTTCCAAAACATATTTTACAAAAAAATTTGTTTATAAATACTGTATTTATTGAAAAATCTTGTTTAAAGAATGATCGACCAACTTTTCGAAAATGCAATCACTTTTTGTTATTAGTTCTCTGATTAAAATTTAAAAAAAAAATTATTTAATCTTCTTTTCTTACTTAATAATAAAATATTTATATAAATATAAATAATTTTATATTTATATGAATATTTTATTATTCTCTTATTATTATTATTTATTATTATTCATGATTTTATTATTTCTAATGAAAAATCACAATGTGCGCTTTTGATTATCGATATTTACGATCATGATGTAAAGACTACAAGGTGTGCTCTTCCTGCAGACCAATTTACGACACCTACTGCGCAGTCCCACTTTCGGCCATATTGGCTACTACAGCTGATCTGATTAATATTTACATTCGATCTGTAGGGTTACCAGAGGTCCATTTTTCAGCGGACATGTCCGCTTTTTTTGTCCCGTGTTCGCTTCCGCTTTTTATGTGAAACGTTCGCTTTTTTCTCGATCAGACCGATGAACTATAAGGTTATACACATTTTCATCTTTTCAGTATGGATTTAGCCTATATGAATGAAATGAAAATGTACGAATATATTTTTTATTTTGTTTTGAATTCCATCCAAACTCCAGGCAGAGTATGATATGGTTCGAGAATCACCAAATAAGTTACGCTATTTCGAAATCTTTTTTTTTTCATTTTTTTATTTTTTACATTCTCATCATGATGAGAAGGTATTGATTTTATGTCAAAAATGATTTTCGTGGATTTCATTAAATGTCGACGTTTTGAGACGCCCTGAGTCGGAAAAAATGGTTTTTACGTCGGTGTCTGTCTGTCTGTCGTTGTCGTTGTCTTTGTCGTCGTCGTCTGTATATCGGATAACTTTCGAAAGACTAATCGGATTGGATTGTGCTTTCGCACACAGTTTCAGAGACCAAAAAGAAAGATCGTGTTCGTTAACCAGCTATTTTCGACGAAAATTCAAAAAATTAGAAAATTTTCAAAAATTTTTAGACCGTTTTTTTCAAAATTCAGAAATTCCATGGACGGCTATCTATAGTACTCAGAAATTCAAAAAATTTACTCCTACGACTTTTTTCGATTAAAAGAAAATTGTCAGAGTTATAGCATTTTCAAAATCCCCCTCAAAAAACGAAAATTTACATTTTGAGCGAAACAAAGCACAATGTGGAAAAAAGTCATGAGATGAAAAACATTACTTTTTGAAAGCTCTACAAGAACGTCATGACAACTTTTTGAATTTTCTTGAAAAAATCGAAAATTCAAATTTTGATCGCACAAAAAATAATAAATTATTACATTCTCATCATAATGAGAAGGTATTGATTTTATGTGAAGAATGTCTTTCGTGGATTCCATTAAATGTTGACGTTTTGAGGCCCCCTGAGTCAGAAAAAATAGTTTTCACGTCGGTGTCTGTATGTCTGTCGTTGTCTTCGTTGTCGTCGTCGTCTGTATACCGGATAACTTTTGAAAGACTGATCGGATTGGACTGTGCTTCCGCACACAGTTTCAGAGACCAAAAACAAAGATCGAGTTCGTTAACCAGCTATTTTCGACGAAAATTAAAAAAATTAGAAAATTTTCAAAAATGTTTAGACCATGTTGTCATGGAATTGACAAGTTTGTTATAATTTGTAATTATTTGAGTCTTTGATTTACGTTTACGTTGAATCACAATATTCATAAGAGCAAAATTACAAAACTGAGAGTCGCAGGTTTAAAGTTGTTTCAACGGTTTTCGAAGTACAGAATCTGCCCTTTTTTGGCTGTGCGTGCTTTTTTATAACCTCCCTCGTAAAAAGAAAGACCAACTTTAGATCACATTTAGACCAGTTTCAAACCACGTTTGGTCTTTTTCTGGTCTTTTACCTTTCAGCCTATACCTGCATCAATTTTAGGGCATTGAAATAGACACCACTCTCTCTGTTAAATAAAGATAGCTGTCTGTATCAACAGACTAGCTATACCTAAAAGTCCCAAAGAACCTGGGATGATTTATTATTATTTACGAGATCTAGAAGGCTTCAACCAGTTGCCGTTATATTTATGGAACTCTGTCCCTCCCTCCATCTTGCCATCTCTTTCTGTTATTATGGTTATGGTCCGGACTACTGACACGTGATGAGCCTAATAATGATGGGATATTGGGGGTTCAAACTGCCGGGACAAGAATATACCCGCCTATACTGTGATCTAAAGTTGGTCTTTTTTTCACGAGGGCTACAAATGGGAGGAGATTTATCCCCTCTCCTCGGCCATGCACCAATCACATTGCTTACGTCATGGAATTTCCCTACAGATTAGCCAATAAGAAAGTAGGTCGATTTGCTCCGCCTACAGGATATGAGTCATAAAATGAGTCATTCGATGATTGATGACATGTCTAAACACGAATTAGTCTAAACAAGTCCAAAGTCCATTCTACATCCGGTCTGACTGACGCCATACGCTCATTAATGATACTAAATTTAGACCTATGACTCACTAAATAAACAAACACTTCTCTTTAAGACGCAATTTATTGTGTACTGCGTAGATGTTTGAGCTAACATAACCTAACTTCAGGATAGAGAGAGAGAGAGAGAGTACTGCATTATGTGAAACTATTTTATGTAACTAACAGCTTGCAACCTATTTAGGCTTTGTAATATGAAGTTTCTCATACTTGAAACTCCCTTTCAAGTTTTTGTACTTGAACGTTATTTTATATTTGTATTCCAGCTCCTGATCATTTAAAATGATTCAAATTGAATCTGGAGCTTCTTGCCGCTTTCTTCCCAGAAGAAATGATTGATAGAACTTCCGTCAGCTGTGTGAGACTTCGAGATAATGCTGTTCCTTGTGTATGTATAATTTATTTACGAATCCATAAATGTAGTTAAATTTAAGGGTGTTATAGAAAGAAACCATAGCCTTAAAAGTTGATTGAGTTATGGTAGTAGATAAAGGGCCGTACTTAAATTACATAAGGAATTATGGGGACTTGGAACTAATGGAAATTTTTTGTGTCTAAGATAATATGTGCTTTACAGGGTGAAAACTTCACATTCGAAATTCCTTGATTTTCCAATTAAAATTTCAAATTCTTTCTGCTTAACAGTTATTTAACGTTATAGAAATTCCTTGACTTTTTCATCTTAAGCGAGGAGTATTATAAAACAATAATAGATGTTTCACTTTGTAATGTTTTCCTTTTCCAAAATTTGCAGATAAATTCGAGTGAAACACAAACATCTGGAATAAGTCTATCCATGCTTGAGAGGATGGGCATAATAAAGAAGACCAATTTATCGGATACTCCTAAACGCATAGTTGTAGACACCGTAGAAGAAGAACCTGGAACAGTTGGAGAGAATACTGCTCCTGGTGTATGTGCCATATATTTCTTTGTGCATTCAATTTTTATTTTTGCATTCAATTTTTATTTTTCCATTCAATTTTTATTTTATGCAAAATTTGTAGGGTAGCTCGAGTCAGTCTGAAACGTCCATTGGTGAAGAAATGAACGAGAATAAGAATTCAACAGATTCTTGGATACAATCAAATACTAATGTTATTTCTGTCGATTCTTTAAATGGATCGGAGCAGGGTACTCCTGATGCCATAATGTCAGAATCCCCACAAAGTGTCAGACAACTCTACGGCAAGATTATTCTGTTTAAAGGGCAGTAATGACCAAATTCACTGCGATCAGACTTGTAAATTTGATGTATGACACGTAAGATGTGTATATAATGTATATTAAAAGAATTATATTCCGGAAAAAAGTTATTTTTCATTATCCTTCAATAGTTGTATATTAATTATTACTTACTAATTTTCGTACTTAATTTTTTATTTTTATAAACACTTTATATTATTCTCTATGTGTATATATTTCAGGGCATTTTAAAAGATTCCAAGGAATTTGTAATAGCTTTCAATAATTTGAAGAAATTCCAAAGGATTTGAGAGATTAAAGGATATTTTTAAAACTTTCAAGGAATTAAAAAGAGGTTTGAAAAGTTTTAAGGAATTTCTAAAGATTTTAAATATCTCACGGTATTTTTAAATATTCCAGGGCATTTTCAAGAGATTAAAACATTTCCAAGAAATTTTCAACGATTTCAAACATTTTAAGGGATTTACGCAATTTTTAATGGGGGCTTAAAGAGTTCACTAGAACTTTGGAAGATATAGATTGTGAAAAGATTTTGTAGTATAGTTATTTTTTATTTTTGTAAACACTTTCTATTATTTTTCATATTTCATTCAAATAGATTATTTATGAATGAATAAGGTACACGTTTCAAGTGCAGACTATTAAAAATAAATACTCTTGAAAAAATTTAAAGATGAAACATTTTAAAGCAGGTTGAAAATGTGAAAACTGGAGACTGAAGTTATTATCCAATATAAAATTGGAACAGTTACAAAATATACAGTACTTTTCAAACAAGTATTAGAAGATAAACACATTTTAGTTGAAATGTACAAAATTAAATACTCAATTAAGAAATGGAATATTCCAAATTCATCAACTGCAATTTTGAATGTTCTAAATTGAGCATTTTCTATTTTTTTAAATCTTCACTTGAAAATGTAACTATTGTTGAAACTTTTGAACTATTCCATTTGTATTTTAAAATTGATATTGTTTGGTCGAAAATTCAACTATTTTGTTTCAACTTCAAATTTCGTTCAAAACTTATATTTTTTGGCGGAAAGTTGGTTAAAAATTCAACTATTTGGTTGAAAATATATTTATAACCTTATATTTTTGAATTAAAAATTCAAATATATTGTACAAAGTTCATTTTTTTCTCAAAAATTCAATCATTTGGTAGAAAATTGTTTTTTTTTTTTTATTTGAGAATTAGTTTTTTCAAATGAAAAACTGCTTCGTCATGTTTCTGTTTTGAAATTCCCGTCAAAAGTGACATGGTAAGATGGTAGACTCCCCCTTGTAACTTATACTCAATCCCCTCGCCCATGTTTGGGAGGACGTGCCTTGTCCCCTACCTTCCTATGTCCATGGGCCACACCGTCATACCTCCCCCCTTCTAATAAAAGGTGTCTCAATGAGATAACTTTTATAATCAGTAGCACTAACCTGCCATGTGCGTAGTAATTCATCCTAGCAAAAGATTCTAATCTTTATAATTTTTGATAATTAAAGTGAAAGCAAATCAAATTCTCATTGTTCTGATATCAGTCGTGAACTGTAGTGCAAAATTAGTAATTAATTTTTACATTTTCATTGAAGACTGAATGTATTCCAGCACTCACAACAATATTTTAGATAAGTAGAAATTTTATTTGTAAAATTCTTATAATAATATTAAAGAAGAACTATTTCTTTGTGTCTTTTAAGCCTCTTTCTCCTTATTTTCAGATTTTCAACCCTTGTTCTGGTTTCTACATGGAAACTTAGGTGAATAATTCAAAAATTTATTTTTATTTGTTTTGTTTTATACACCTTTAAAATTAGTAATACAAATTTTAAATTATTTTACTTATTTTTATTTAAAAAAATGTTATTGAAAAGAAACACAGAAGTGTCCTCCCTGTTATTAACTTAAAAAATTATCTTATTCATTATTAATTTCTGTTAACTAATAAATTTCTTCTAGTTCATTTTTAGAGTTTTATTTTTAGCATTTCATTTCAAAATGTAATTCTTTCAGCCTTGAAGAGGATGAGCCACTAATTGTAGCTTATCTAAATTAACGACCTTGATTTTATTCGTTCTTTCATCCCTAATCTGAGCATTAGCTTCTCCAATCATTTTTTCTATCACATATTGTCCTTCAAAGAAAGGGTCAAATTTCTTATCATTTCTAATTTCTACTTTTAGAGCTACTTTGCTTCTCACACGAAAATTTTGAGAATTAGCTGTGCGATCATAGTATAATTTTCACTTTCTTTTAGCAATCTCAAGTCGTTCATGGGCCAGCTTTTGTGAATCATCTAGTTTGTGGAACAAATCTTGGAGATATTTTGTATACGTAATCTCAGACGGGCCTCAGGTGTTCTACGAGGGTTTGATGGCTTCTTTCCAGAGAGCCCAACGACTGTGGATGATAAGCTGTGGATTGGATTTTTTCAATATTGAAAATTGTACAGAAGGTTTGTATAACTTTGCTAGTAAAGTTTTTGCCTTGATCAGTATGAATTACTTTAGGACATCCATATCCTGAGATAAATTGTTCAGCAATTGTATGCGCAATAGTAACAGAATCGATTTTTGCTAATGGAATTGCATCAGCGTATTTTGAAAAATTACACTGAATAGTCAAAATATGGTTATGACCTCGCGGAGTTGTGAGAAGAGGTCCTACCAAATCTATTTGAATCTTACCGAATGGTTCTTTGGGCGTATCCGTGATGATCATAGATATTTGTTTTAGGTGGAGGGAACCTTTTGACGGCTTCTACTTTTTTAGGATTTTGCTTGACACCATCTCGTGTAATAATATGTCCTAAATATGCAATTTCATGTCGAAGGCAATGACATTTTTCTGGTTGCAAGGCTAAACCTGCAGATTTTAATCGCTCTAATAGGATCCTTAATTTCTGAGTATGTTCAACTAAGGTTGAGGCATAAATGACTATATCATCCATATAAACGAAGAGCTTGATACCTTGAAGAGCTGTCAACACCTGATCCATCATCCGCTGAAACGTGGCGAGTGCATTTTTAAGCACAAATGGCATTCTATTGTACTCATAATGGCCATAAGGAGTAGAAAAAGCAGTTTTGGCCTAGGACTCTGGGTCCATTGGAATTTGATGAAATCCCATTGCCAAGTCTAGAACCGAAAAGTATTGAGCTCCACCAAGCTGATCTTGTAGATAGATAGATAAACGTTTATTTTTCAGCCTGCTGGCCTTAAAAAATTGACTTGCTTACACATCCATTTTTTACAGAATTTCTTTAAAACTAACCCTTAAGAACTAACATCCATCCATTCCTTATCTCTACGCCGCTCGCTCGTATCGCCTTGCCTTCCTCGCTTCGCCTCGCCTCGCTCGCATGTCCCTACTTTTTCGCATTGCCTCGCTTGCCAACCTCTGTTTTCGCAGCTAATACCTATTACTTATCTACTATTTACAATATTTACATCTTACTTATATCTACTTTCTCTCCTATTTACAATCTTTCCTTCTCCACTCCTCTT
>CAKNXH010046472.1:0-16534 GCA_932178445.1 Andricus quercusramuli
ATTCACAGAACACACATTTTTCCTGTGTGAACGACCTGACAAAAAATTAAGTGAAGAAGAGAAACAAAATCTGTTGAGGGAGGCACACGGAAACGTGGCCACTGGTCACTTTGGCGAAAATAAAACAATCAAGAGATTACGCGAACAAACATCGTGGGAAAATATGGAGAAAGATGTAATCGACTTCGTTAAGAAATGTCAAGCATGCCAACGTGAAAAACTGACTCGAATTCGTCCCAAAGTTGAAGCAGTCATTCCGGAAATGCCGACGCAGCCGAATGAGAAGATCGCGATGGACATAGTTGGCCCACTACCGGAAACAACAAGTGGAAACAAATATATTTTATCCATTCAAGATGTGCTCACAAAATATATAATTCTTATAGCACTATGCGAAACGACGAGCGAAAGCATACTAACAAACCTGCTGGATCATTACATTTACATATTTTCTTCTCCAAAGCACATCTTAACTGACCAGGGCGCTAACTTTGTATCGGAATTGGTTCAAAAATTTGAAAATCTTTTTAGAATCAAGCACATCAGAACAACGGCTTTCCATCCACAAAGCAATGGAGCCCTCGAGAGAACTCACGGAACAATTAAAGATTTGTTAAAGACATACATGGCCGATAATGAGACGGAATGGGACCAAAACTTGAACCTAATATGCTTAGCATTTAATACCGCAGTCCCCGAGAGTACAGGTTTAACGCCATTTGAAATGACATTCGGAAGAAAAGCCAATTTACCTTCAGCCTTAGCAACAACCACGTCGTTAACCCATCAAGAATTGTTAGACATTTGGCGAAAGAGACATGAGGGATATTTGGAGAAAGGAAGAACTGCCATTCAAAAAACACAGGAACGATTAAAAAGGCATCAGGATGCAAAGATAATCATTAGTAATCCTCTTTTCGAACCAGGAGATTTAGTATTATTGCATAATGATAGCAAAGCAACAAAATTAGATAGTGAATGGCTTGGACCCTACACCATATGCAAACGCGTCCGTTCTTCTGATTATGAAATTTTGTACAATAATCAGCATTACACTGTACACGCTAATAGATTGAAGCCTTACTACCAGTAGCTTAATCGCTTTATTTTATATTTTGGAAACTGTTTTTTATGAAATACAAATTATTATACGAACTCATTCTTTGTGAAACAAGGCAACGAATATTCTAGCTTACTTAGGCACTCCGTTAATCCTTATTTAAGACTTTGCACTTTATAAATGCGATATTTGCGAAATAATTCAAAAATGTCTTCCAAATCTCTGTTGCCGTACCACGAATAAGATAAAGGAAAAAAGAGAGAGTAAGTTACATAATGAGGCTAGCATATTCAGAAGGAAATAATCTATAAAAATACAAAGAATTTCAGGAGAAATTCACTCTAACAGGGGAGGTGTAAAGCTAGAAAGAATAAGTAAAAATATTCTAGCTTTATAAAACGCACTCTTCTAAAACAGAGTAGTTTCGTAGGCTAAGAATAGATGTATATCACTCCCTCCCTTTGAACTGATAAGGGAAGTGGACTGTACTCTTTTATCATGGGACCGACCCGGCAGGGCCTCGGCCCCAAAAGCATCATTCCTTGTCTGACTGCTACGGCGTCAACTTGTGTTTCATTGAAATAAACTTACTGACCAGATCTACGAATCTGCGTCAGAACAAATTAAATTAAAGTGACTTATTTTTATTCAGACCGTCACAATAAGGTACTATAGTTTCTATGTCGATCTAATTACAATATTGAATTTGAACGTACAAAAATTTTCATAATCAATGCATATAAACCTATAAAGTGTTATTATAACTAATAAAAATTTAGAAAAAAATTCATCAATTCAAAATTTAAACATTATAATTTTATTAAATTAGAGAATCCAAAATTATATTATAAATTGGACTATAATTGTTGAGATCTGAAATTATATTTAAACAATTATTACTGTTTTTCTTTATAAAAAACATTTCTGCTATTAATCTTTTAAATTCATTAGGTTCATGATGTAATACTATAACAGTAGTAAGGGGCAACTATGGCTCGCCAGCCGGCTACCCCCACTCCTCGGTGTTTGCTCAGACGTCTGGCGCCAGTCGGCGGCTGGTTGGGCCTTGCCTCGCTCGACGCTAGTGTTTACTTAAGTCTATGAATGGAAGATAAGGAATAGATGGACAAACGATGGTATTTCAGTAAGTTGTAAACTTGTGCAGTGTTGATGGATTTTCGTAGACTGTATGGCGCCATATTCAAAGCTGTACTTATGGCTTCTTAGATTCTAGACTAGTGCTGAAAGGGATAATGAACTTCAATAATTCTATTTGATTGTTTTTTCGTAGACTGTATGGCGCCATATTCACAGCTGTACTTATGGCTTCTTAGATTCTAGACTAGTTCTGAAAGGAATAATTAACTTCTATAATTCTATTTGATTGATTAATCATGATTGATTGATTGGTTAATAATAATAATAATAATAATAATAATAATGAATAAATGAATAATTAATAATAATAAATGAATAGTTAATAATGATAATGAATTAATAAATAATTGATAGATAAATAAGAATAATAATAATAATAATATAATAATAATAATAAATAATAAGAATAATAATTAATTTATCAATTTAATTAATTGTTCGAATTAATTTAATTAATTTAATTAAATAATTTACTAATTAATTATTAAAATTCAAAGTTCAATAATGAAACTTATTTTCTAAAAGAAGAGGAAGATAAATAAATAGATTAGGGTTATGTTCGAACCTATTAAAATAGATTTATTCACCAAGTTTTCAAAAAAATTACATCTAATTACAACTAGTAAAACCGGTTTATGATAAGTTGAAAATTAAAAATAGTTTACATCTAAAAGATACATATACTTAAAATTATCGATCTTTATGACGATTATGATTATTACACATCGTAGACAGGGACATCATTTTATTTCATTGAATAAAATCACAAACACACACACACACACAAATACACAAGTGACGCAGTATGAAAAAAGAGAGAGAGATATATACTTGAATAATTATAGATAATAATAAACACATATCGCAAAATATATTTGATAAACTCTTAAAGTAACACGTAGTGCGCTGTATTAAATGTAAGTATACTATGTGAGATATAAAGTAGCAAGTTGTGAAGAGCAAGATTGAACACAGGATTCAAGATGTGTATTAATAGCCCCCTTTTTATAATCCCCACCTTGAAACCTGTCTTCAGATTTGTGCAAAACGCTTGGCTTAATTTTATATTTTTTCAAAATCATTTTATAAAAATTCGCAGCAATACGGTCATTTTCTACCAGATTTTTGCTAAAAAGCCTGGTAAACTCACGCAAAGAAAAACCACTGCACATATGATACAAGAACATAATACAAAACTGACCACACACATCCGAAGAGGAACTTTGTAACTCTGCTGTGTTCCATCGGAATAAGGTACAGTTTCTTCGCAGACGATAAAGATGTTGAGGAATAAGAGGCGGTAGGCCGTAGCTGTCAAAGTACGTTCCGTGGCCATTTCTGTCAATATGAACTGCAACCCAATTCGATCCGTTTTTATTGTGTGGATCCGTGTT
Source organism: Andricus quercusramuli (assembly GCA_932178445.1). Lineage (NCBI taxonomy): Eukaryota > Metazoa > Arthropoda > Insecta > Hymenoptera > Cynipidae > Andricus > Andricus quercusramuli. The sequence goes on from CAKNXH010046472.1 coordinate 3,613, forward strand.
GAAAATTAAAGCAGCCGGTCTCATCCACACCTTCGGTATCCGATCCGCAGGGAATACACCAGTCGTATGTCGTGGTATTGCTTGAAGTGCTCGAAGTATCTGAAGGCTGTCCATCTCTATTTCCAGGACTGCCAAGTCGAGGCAAATCTTTCAAAGGGTTATTTACCTCACTCGCAGGCTCATTGATTTTTTTTAACAGAAATTTGTATGTTGTCAGCCGCAGTCCTTGATGTTACCGCCGTTGCATGATTTTCAGTTTTAAAACAGACATTTTTTTTCAGTGTACTCTGAAGTGTGATACCTGGAAGTGATATTTCTTCTCGCCTCTGACTTTGAAGCCATATTTTCAGTTTAGTTGCATTATTAAGAGCACATGTAAAAAATGTTCCTTTTTTCACACCGTGATGAAAACAGTAATCTTTACTGGTTTCCAATTTTTTAAAAGTTGGACAGGTTAATTCTTCCAGATTAATAATCTGTCTACTCATGATATTTTGCAAAAGTGCAGCTTTCTCTCGGCCACGGGTATAAATTTTTCCAGCTGATTTTGCGACATCACGAAGATTCGAATGTAGGAAATTCATAGGACTATCTCCCTCAAACCACTCGATGCCGTGAAAATAACAGGTGAGCCAGTTATTTTGGTGTTTCGCATCGCTACAAAGATCCGAGAAGGGATAAGGTGGTGCAGCTATCCAATGTCCGATAAAGTTATGATCTACGGCAATGACGGCCACTTCTTTTGCAATAAACTTATTTTCAAGATCACGAAAGCCTTGAATATCAATCACGTAGTCCATAATATTCTTCTGCAGTTACGGCAGTGAGTAACCACGTAACGAAACAACCGACTTGTAAGACTGCTTTGGACGAAATGAAAGATGATCGTAGAGTTCCAAAAAACACGTATATATGATGACACATAGTCCAGATTTTTCCCATCGTTTTAATGTTTACACAGCTGTATTTTCGAGAGATAACAGAGAGATTGTAAAAAGGTACTCATTTCCTGTCCAAACCTGTTCTAAGTAAACACAGGTGTACATTAGGATGTGAGATATGTAAAATTCCAAGAAATAAAGGCGGCGGCGAAAATGATTTATTACCCTCCAAAATCAACAATAACTTGTCTGGACGCGTCTATTTCCAAAACGTTATCATATTCTGCGTATACAATACAATTTACTGTGTTGGCAAGTGGTTCTTCAAAACGTACCTCTATTCGTAGACTTCCAGGTTTTACGAGATTCCAGTGAGAATAACAATTTGCAGAAAGATCAGGGGTAAGATCGAAAGCAAAGAGGCAGAATCCTTCCGGGTAATCGCTTCTATCAATATCATTACCCTCATTAAGAAAGTGAATACCAGTGCCTGAGAAAAGAGTCTGATAAGCATCAACGTAAAGTTTATTTTTGGAAAAATCTGGCTGCAGAGGTTTCGAGGGTATTTGTGTGCCATCGACGTAAAGGGATAAGAAATTAATCTTGTAATTTTTAAAGTTGAACGGATTAAGTTCTCTACTTCCGTTGAAGGCTCTGTTCTCTACGAAACCGATAATTATTCTCTCAGGCAACTGTCCGAGAATAACATTATCAAGAGTTTCACCGTGAATACCGCCGTGTAAAGTAAGTGCTTTTACCTCCACTCTTGTTATCGGGTATTTTGCTGTTCCTTGTGCTAGAGCTTTTGCGTGTGCTAGTAAAATTCCGGGGTTTATTTTTGAACGACGTACGAGGAGCGATGCTTTCAAAATGTGTAAACTGCATGTCTTGATGGGATCCAAAAGGCAAAAACCATCTTTTGTACGTACGAGTCGGAGACGCATCTCGACTCCGTTGAGAAGAAATTTGTTTTGATTGAAAATGTCGCAATGCAGATGACCGATTAGATCTATTGTTTTGCCTGCACCAAAATGAGCTCGACGGATGTGGATACCTATATCTTCGGTTGACAAATCTTCCATTTTTCCTGCTGTGTCGACACACCAGAGAGCGGAAGTCAGATGGCTCTTTTTTGCAGCTGGACCATAATTGAGCAATGTTTCCAGGTAAGCTCTGTACGCGTATGCGTTGTTTGGAGGAGAAACGAGTTTTTGATTGAAATATACGTCCACCTGATTGAACATCGAATGAAGTAAGTTGTTTATCACAGTTACACTTTTCAGATCTTCTGCATTTACAGAAGTTTCTACCGGTGCTTCCAGCTTGACGCGTATACTGAGCATTGTATGAGCGAGATCTATGTATTCTTCGCCGTGACCTGGAATGACAAACTCTATCGGCGAATCGTCGGTCAGCGATGAAACGGGCTTGTAATGGACCCATTGCGAGCTCTCAATAGATGTTTGAGTAGGGGGAAGAGAAAAAAGGTCTAGTTCAGTTTTCAAACACTCGCTAGAATGTGAGTGTAAAAATGACATCATATAATAATCTCCTTGTTAACCACCAAAAATGTCCGAAATTGAGCGAGTTTTTCCAACTCTAGATTTACGCTTTTGTTTCTTCCTTTTTTTACTACTATGGATTTTCTTTTTAGATTTCGTATTTTTCACCCTTTTATTCTTCTTTTTCTTTGATTTACTTGTTGTACTAAGCCTCTTTACTTTTTTTTTTCGTTTAATCCCTTTTCTAAGCTGCGTGACACTCTCAAGACCACGAACTCCGGACAAATGAGGTCCGAAATTTTTTACACCAAATTTATAACCAGATCCATTCATAAGATTATCAATTTTATCCAAAGCTTTTCTTTTTAATTTTTGACCAGATTCATTAATACGCGAGTTGAATGCCTGTTTCAGTGGTACTTTCCTATCGACATCATTTAAAACGTTAACACCTGTTCGAAGTGCCTCCTTTCCAACTGTACGCGCACCTCGCGCCAATATCGGTAATACACGTCGAAAAAGCCCACCTAGAAAGCTTCCGATTCCACGACCTCTCTGATAGGACGATCCGACATAAACTTTTGATATTCCCCCTCCACCGACTTGTGTTGTGTAGTAATCTATGTAATAACTCATTATTATTATTACTGAACCATATAATTTTTATTTGCTCTTCTTCTTCCCTTCTCTGATCAATTTTTTTAAATAGAAGTGTCACTGTCAGAGTACCAAACTCGAATGGTATAGGCAGTCCAGCATGATCTCTTATATCTATTTCTATCGTGCGAAATTGAGTATGAAGAAGAGAAATTAAATTCGGAGAAGAAAACTGAGTAACTTGCGTGGATGCAAAAACGTAGTTTCGGGTGTCGACAGGAATAATACGTAAAAGCAATGTTTGTACATCGCCTGTAATATGAGGTTCGCAAATATCACAATAAACAAACATTTTTTCGGGTAAACCACGAGCCAGACTTGCAGGGTGATTAGCATAATGAGAGTTATCTGATATTAATTGTTGTGGTGCAAAACCAAGTATACGAGATACTTTTTCACTCATTGCAAGAAAATGTCGACCTTTCATAACACAATCGTCTTGACAAATTTTTTCAACTTTGACATAACAATCTTTGTCTTTTTGGAAAACTAAGCCTACGTGTTCTCGAGCAATCGGGGTCTGGTTTATCGCTCGGACAAGATCGTTTACCTGTGGGTACACACCAGGTCGAAACTCGGAGATAATAGGACTTAACCATTTACCAGTCAACATACCTGCTGTGTATCTATCTCTAATAGCATTGTCATTAAGCTCAGACAACTCGGTCTCACCTTTAAGAACGTAAGGAAGCGAGTATTTAGCAAGTAAATCTTCACCGTCAATTTTCGCTTCTTTCATTTTTCTCTCATAATTTTCTTCATTTTTCTCTTCAACGATACTACTACTACTTAATACATTCGTCATTAGAGCTACGCGATTTTCCATTCGATCAGTCAAATTGTGTCTTACATGACCAACAGCCCAACGACCCTGCAAACGAATTTCGTGCGGCAATTGTGTGGTAAAACGAGTTGTAGAATTGTGCGGAAAATACTTCATACTGCTATTGCTCGGTAAAATTAGGTGAAATTAATCGTTATTCATTGTAAAATTTTTAAATCGCTGGCAAGTATCCAAGAATTGAATTTATCAGAATATCCCATCCACTTGACAAGTAACTGTTTTTTAGCACCTTTCCCCTTCCTACGTATCACTCGTTCAATTATAAATTCTGTTTCATTAATATCAGTATCTTTCTTCACACCCGATAGTTCTTTCTCGTAAAAAACTCCGTCAATATCCTCACCAGCCAGATCTTGTAACTCGTAAACATATGGGATTTGTCTACGACCCGTTATTACTCGTTTTATCTTAAAAATCTCTTCTGTCCATCCAGCTTCATAACCTTTCGCAAAGACGCCTCTCTCTCTACTGATTCTTACGTAATCAGAGACCTTATATTTAGGCTTTTTACCACGCAAGGCTTTTCTACCGTACTTTCTTTGAATATTTAATCGGGCGTGTGCTGCATTTTCCAAAGTCACCTCTGATGGTCGCATTCCTATACTGGAATGTCTTGCGTTATTATAACCCTGTACAAGTTGTTGTAAAACATCAATGTAACGATGAGTATTACTATGAGTGAAATAGCGCCACATACGTTCTTTTAGTGTGCGATTAAATCGTTCGACTACAGCAGCCTTAACATTTGGATCACGTACAGCACGAAATTTTATACCCCGTTTTGATAAAAAATTTTGAAAAACTACACCGAGAAATTCTTTTCCTCTATCGCTCTGAAGGCAGTTGGGAGATCGCTTTTCACTTTTCTCGAGAATACACTCAAAAGCCCTTCTCACTTCATTCATAGATTTATCTTTAAGAGGCTCAACCCAAACGTATTTACTCAACACGTCAATCACCACCAGTAGATACAAGTATCCATCGTTTGAATCTTTTAAATGTTTCAAATCAACTAAATCTGCTTCCCATAAATCATCTATATTTGATATATCGTAATTTATTCTTCTGAAACGTCGATGAATAGGTACGTGTAGATTATATGAATCTTGAGATTTTAACCACTCTACCACTTTTGCACGTGAGACTCTTCCATGAACAGCTTTTGCGAGTTTCTCAATGCCAGCGTAAGAAGCTTCATGGGATGGGTCAAAATAAATTTCTTCTAACAATTTCATGGTTTTAGAAGCAAAGTTTTCCACTGATTACTACTTCTTTTCCTTCCTTGAGATTTAGCCGACCCTGTGCTGCCAGGTGTTGCTCGCTTCCTACTTCTACCTGGAGTTTCAGTGATACTTGTGTATACCTCGTTACCAGTAATGCTGCCTTCGTCTTCTTCTGTCATTAGGGAGTCATAAAGTCTAGACGATCGGTCGGGACTACGCCAACTACCTGTCTCTCTCGGAGGGATTATATTTTCTTTCCAGTATTCTCTATTTCCGACAATCTCTCTAGACATGCCGATTTCACGAAGGATCGTGGCAAACTGGCCTCGCCCCGCCGGTTTCACCTTTTTTCTCGACCTCAATGCATCGTTTATTAGATCACTAATATTTGCATTTTTTACAGATTTGCCATCTATAAAGAGAGAACCATGTGAATCCCATTTTACACGTTTTCGTAAATCTGGTTCACAAAGTCGTTGGATTAAAGCAATTCCTTTATTTTTAAATGTTTTTGGAATAGTTGCAATAATATTATCAATATTTTAAAAATAATCTTCCCCCTCATCATCATCATTACTATTATTCAAAAAACCTATTTTTTATCTCTTTGATTATCCTGCTCTTCATTCGGTTTTTTATGCTTCCATGTTTCCTGGGTGAAAAATAAAAATTTTTGTAAAACTTGTTGATACATTTTCCATTTTTCACGCTCATCTTTCAAGAATGGTGAATTTAATATTTGACTCATTTCAGCATCCAGTCTGGTCATAATATTACCTGGAGTTTGGGTCGTATTCTTGAGATTGGGAAATTTGTAGTTAGCACTAGAGAAGATATTATCTACAGGCTTCATCGAAGAATCGTTTGCTTTCGTATTTCCAGTATTAGCCTCTGAGCCGAAACCTCGTTGTAGAAATTTTTCTACCTGCTCGCTTGGCACCAAAACCATCTTTCTCGAATGTTCCATAATTTTTAATTAGATGGAAAAGGGATATTTACTCTCGTGAATTAGCTGAGCTGAAAATATTTGAGAGAAGACTACCGATAATCGGTGCGAGTAATAACGGTAAAAATCCACCCTTCTGAATTATAAAGCGTTTTTTATTTTTCCAAGTACCCTTCGATGCTGCCAATTTTCTTAAAGTATGTTTATGATTTTTTAACTTGTGTTTTTCATGTGTTTTCAAAGGTATATTTCCTGCCAATATATTTAGAGCGCACTCACATATACATTTTACGAGCTTTGCATTAGCTGTGCTCAGAATCGCTTTTCGTTGATTACGATCGAGGCGACAGAGTGCATGCAATGCTGCTGTGTTTTTTTCACCAATATGTTTACGTGCACTCGACGCCATTACAGACGTATAACTGGTATCTGATCAACTCGAGCACCTCCTTTTATATTTTTAACAGGTATGTACACATATGAAAAGCCATCAGTTGGAAAAATATTTGTTCTAAAACGACAATTATCGGGTGTAGACTGTTTTAAATCGAGAAGAAGGTAACCGTGAGGTTTAGATGTCGCGTCCTGATAAGCCTCCTGTAAAAAACGAGGATTTTCTGGATATATTTGACGAGCAAGATGCTGAAATTGAGCTCGGTCTCGAGGATTTTTAAAAACAACGATATAATTCGTATTGAGTGATATATCCCTTTGTCCATGTCCCTGATGGAATAAATTTTGTGAGATAAAGATAACACTTAGATTTTTGTGGTGACTACCTTTAGTGAAAAGATCTACAATTGTATTGTTTGAAGATTCACGCATAAGATCATCGATAATTATGAGCTTAGGACGGTCATAATCGTTAGAATAATCAGTTGGTTGCGGTAATCCTTCTCTAAATTCTATGAATTTACCGTAGTCAGAATAACCCGACTGCCATTCAGAATAGTAAAAAAGAATACGTTCAAAATGTGTATCACACATGACATCGATGTGGCTTAAGAATTTTTTGACAAAACAAGTTTTCCCGCATCCACTTGGTCCGCAAACCATAGCAGTGAAAGGATGTTGCCAACGAGGGTCCATTTTCCCTACTGATATATAATTTACTATAGTTCATAATTTATAGTAAAATAACATGAATAATAAGTTAATAATTAAATTATTAATCAATAAATTAATTAAAATTAAACTAAAAATTAAATTAAACTTGACAAATTATTTTTAATTATTCAATTAATTAGTTAATTTATTTATTTATTAAAAATTAATTAAGACTAAATTTAAAAATTAATTAAAATTAAAATTAAAAATTAATCAATTTTTCAACTTTTAATTAATAAATTAACTTAAAAATAAATTAAACTGAATTACTAATTAATTAATTAATGTTAATATCATTTGAAATTGATAATTCGAAAGTACTTTCTAAAAAATAATCAGCTTGTAAGTGCGGCCGTGTGGAACCTATATAAGCTTTTTCGGTTCCACACAGCGAACCCATATAAGCTTTTCCGGTTCCGCGCACGGACCAGGCTTTTTAAGCTTATTAGAGCCTGGTTCGCATGCCGGAAATCAGCTAGTTCCCGGCAGCCGCGTTCCCGGATCGCCTGTATTAGCTTATCGTCAGGCGATCTCACGCGTTGGGTCACCCGCGCCGGCCGATGCTGTGAAAATATAATTGCTATTTACCTCAAACACTCAATATCTCACGAAAATAACAGAAAGATGGAGAGAAAAGACCGTAGACTTTATGGTGTTTTTAATCAGTCAAACACTTTTCAATTTGAACAACTAAAAGCCTTTACAACCTGCTCTCGAGTTCCCATCGCAAGATGCTATCTTATCTTACCTGAGCTGGGGATCTTAATCTTATATACTTTCGCACGCAAGGAGGGTTTAGGAAGATAGAAAAAAATATCATATTAGATGAAAGAATTTTTTAATTCAGTTTCAGAAAAATGTTTGCAGATAACAGTTTCAAAATTTGTAGAATAAACTCTTGTTATATTTCCATTTAAAATGCATATACATGCTCTCACATATTACACACACACACACACACAAACAAAAAACACGAAGAGAGATATACACGTATACACATACTTGTGATTGATGATATTAAATGAAGCCTTACATTTTGAACATTGTGAATCATACAATTTGTCGTTGAAATTTTGCCCGAGCTATTGTTTAAATATAAAAAAAGTTTTTTTCTACAAGTATTATTGTAAACATATGACAGACATATTTTAAATTAAATATGTAGACAGAAGGTACAAAAAAACTTTTTGACTGTCATCAGTCTTTTTTTAACATTTTACACAGATTATCTTTGATTTCGTTAGTAATTTGGGTGTTTAAAATACATGTTATTTCGCCAAATACACGTTCAAAATGTGAATTTACAAACTCCGCTGACAATTTGGTCTTCAGTTGCTGCTTAAAATACTCAAATTTAATATTGACAATTTGACGCACAAATTCACTGCATGGCCTGTGTATTTTCTCCGCTAGAAAATAAGCACTCAATTCTTCCACGAAAATATCCTTGCAGAGCTTGACATTCGATAAAACCCTCTCCATACTTCTGATGTGTTCATCAATGCAAATAACAGTGTTAACGAGGCCTTGAAATGTTGGTGCTTGAAGAACAATTCCAGGGACATAGAGTTTCTCGTTTTTTCCTTGTATTTCGCTAATTGTTGGTGTAAGTGTTGTTCTCGTTGCTGCATTTTTTACAATCTTTTCTATTAAAATAGCTTTTGCATTGTACGAAGTTGTAAAAAACAAGTTATAACGGCCAATTTTTATCGGTGAAGAACGGACGTTGGAATTACTGTTGCTGCATCGATCCTCCAAGTAGGGACAAACGAGATCGAATTTTTGTTGCAATTGAAGCCATTCCTCACAATTTAAGGAGATTCCATGAGATTTATTGTCCAAGAATCGTAAAACTGGTTCAAATGATCCGTCGGTTTGAATTTCCAAACCAAGAATAACCTTTTTCGAAGAAGAGTTATTCAAATCGTATATTGTTGTAAGAATCAGAGATTGACGAGGTGAATATTTTGCTTTTTTCGCTGTTACACTTTCAGATGATGACATATCTGCAGGGCAAATTCGTTTTTTTGATACACTTTTCACTATCAAATCTTGTGAGACTTCACTCTGGTTGACGGTAGATTCCATCGTCTGACTTGGAGACTGCGACATGTTATATGTTGAAATTTTCAGAGTATAACTGACGGTTTTGCCCTGCGTGGCCGTTTTTATAGCTCACACACGGGGACTTACTCGGGTGGGGCGGTCTAGATATGACGTCACATGTGTTCAACCAATAAGAAAACTTTCACGAGAGAGAGAGTGAAGCACGTGGTGGAGGTATACATCCCACGCATGCATTTTAACCTGATTTATATATGTGTGAATAGGGAAAAATAAAGCGTGACACTGCGCATGAGCACCCATAATTAACGCTAAAATAAATGGTTGAAATACACTGAAATTAATTGAAATAATATGAATTAAACCTATTTTAAAAAGATTTCCATAATTTTCGAAAGGAATGCATATTCTAACGTATTGAATGGAAGAGATTGTTATCCTTAATAGCATTGTAATACAGGTAAATAAAGAGGGCGGCGATACTTTGAAGAGAGACATTCTGTAGAAAAACTTTTACAACCCATTGATGGTCATTTAAATGTTTGTTAGCTATTCAGATAATATTGAAGCGTTTAAAAATTTTTAAATTCAATATACACCTGCTGCAAAAACACTCAGGATATTATCCTTTGTGTGCAAACTCAATCAAGGATTCTGTGTCTAAATATTGATGGCAAGCACGCCTCAAATTCTATAGCGAGACTGTTAATCCGTCTCTCTAGGTACCTGTTGTACAAAGCTGGGCAAGACTGCCGTCTAGACGACCACCTCGATGATGATGATCATAATGCTTGTGTTGTATTATACCAGGCGACCGCAATAAAGATTGCTAGCTATTTACAGAGTATATAGTCTCCTCAAATATTCGCCAGGCTGGCTATTGTCTAACGCTTTTACCTATATTTTGAGATTTTATCACTTGAGGGCAAAATTTGACGATGATTCCCATGAAAATTGGAGGTGTGGCAAAGCATCTGATTGGACAGATCGCCATTTCCAATAGGATTTCTCAAAATGCAAAAATTGTCTACATCTCCCACTATTTTGGAATTTTCTTCAAGATGATAGGTAGTCCTAGTAAACGCCTAATTTTTCCCCTCCCACACCATCTACCTTTGGTACTTTGATATAACCACCCTACGCAATCTCAAAAGCACAGTTTCTCTAGATCTACGCTAGAAGTAACTTCGTTTGCTACTCTTTCGCTTTTTTACAAAACTTCTTCTGAAAATGTTCGCTCCAGCACTTTTCGCCAACATCATCGCGATGTGTGGTAATACGGGTGATTTAGCCGACTGGCAATTGAGATTAATTTTTAAATTCATGGTGCGATTCTTAGATAACGCGGGTGTTGATCGGGTTCTGAGAATGGTTGGGAACGATATTGCCCTCCGTGAAATACTTATAGTACGGAGGACGGACATTGCTGCCGAGACGATTCGTTCGAATAGACTTCGAGATCTCTATACTGACGGTGAGTGAAAATAATTATAATTATTTTAAATGGAATTATTGTTTCTGGTTATTTATATAATAATAATGATAATAATAAAAGATAATAACTTAAAATTGCATACAATCAATAATAATAATTTATATTTCAACAATTATTATTAATTATTTAATTAATTAATAATAATAATTTATTTATACTAATTTACTAATTTTTACTAATTTTCAGCACCACAAGAATCAGAGTCGACATCGGTTGCTGTGACAGCAACAACAATTGAAAGTTCTGCACCAGCAACAGCAGCACCAGCGTCATTTGAAACAATTGATCTGTGCAGCGATAACGATGACGACGAAAACGAGCAACACCAAATGGAGGACGAGTGTAGTGAAAACGAAAACAGGGACGATAGTGAAATGGAAAATGGTGATATTAGCAGTGAAAACGACGATAATAATAATGACAGTGATAGTGATAACGACAGTGACAACGAAAACAATAGTGACGACGACGAAGACAATGACATTGAACAAGTAGTGATTTACGACGAAGATGACTTCGACGAAACCTTGTATGAAGAGGTGGTAACGGTCGAAAGTGATGACGCTGATGATCATGATGAGGACATGAGAGAAGAAGAAGCAACAACAAATCATGTAGGATTAGAACGAGCAAATGGTAAGTCGTTAAAAAATATATTAAAAATTTAAATTTAAATTATAATTTAAATAATAATTAATGATTATTTAAATAATTATCCAATAATAATAATTATTAATTGATAATTAATAATTATTTCGATAATTAATTATTAATAAATTAATGAATGAATGATAATTAGTCATTATTTAAATAATTCATCATTCATATTTAATTATTATTGCAATAATCAATCATTATTGATTAATAATTCAGGATATTTTAATAATAATTGATTAACAATTAATGATAATTAATACAATAATTATTAAAAATTAATTAATTAATAATAATGATTAATTATTAATATGTATGTATGTATGTATATTTGAACTCTCCCTTTTACGGGTTCGAGGGCCTCCGCTCCCTGTACATATGTTTACATTTCATCCTTAGTCTAACTTACTCGCTACTTATTTTCTAATGCATCGCCTTATATACCAACAATAATCTTAGTACCACTCTTCTTAACCTACAGACAATGAGCGATCTTCCCGGGCTTCCGTTTTCTCTTACCATCAAATTCATTTAGACCGATTTGAAAATTTTATTCGTTAGATTCCTTTAAACAGGATTACCCGTTTGGCTCTGCCCTGATCCCTTGCTTTCTCTTATTTCTTCCAGTTTTTTCATCCACATCACTCCCTGCCCATTACCATCCAAGATCCATCTCACACATTCATCCACACTCAACTCTCCATCTTCCTCTCCTGTACACCTCTCTAACACATGTGCCCATGACTCCACTTCGTACCCACATACTCTGCACAGATTTTCCTCTTCATCCATCCAATATCTACAAGCTCTCACTCCATTTCTCTTCCTTTTTCATCTTTTGCAAATATTCTGGTTCCGTCACCCCTTTGACCATCATATACCATCTATTGTACTTCGAATCTATAATCTTTCTCCATCTCTCTTCTCCGTGTCTTACTAATAGCTCTAATTCAATGTTCTGCCAATCCACAACCCCTTCCTGTATATCACAAACACTCCTCATTTTTTTCCTTTCTTCCTCCCATTTTGAATTTCCCAAATTGCCTCTCGCCTCCTTGTTCCGAACTTCGTCCAAGCATACTTGTGCTATTCTGCTCCCCTCTCCCCTTTTCAGCTTCTCTTCAAACCTCCAGGCTCTCTTAATTTGTCTAGTTACCATTTTTTCCCTTCCTAGTTCTTCCCTTATCATGTATCCTGGACAACTCCAACTGACCCCCATTACCCATCTCAGAAATCTCTCATGTATGCTTTCCACTTTCCTATGTTCCTTCCATCCCCAAACCTCCACTCCATAACACAACACCGCCCAAACCAACGCATCAAACAACCAAACCCTCATTCTGCAATCGTCCTTGAACCTTCTCTTTCCTATACCCCATACTTGGCCCATTACTTTACTCGCACTTTCGATTCTTTTCCTCACCTGCAAATCGTTTCCCCCTCCTGACTCAAACCAAAAACCTAGGTAACAGAACTCCTCCACAATTTCCACTGTTTGTCCGTTCATCTTCCAAACGTAACCTATTTTGGTCTTTTTATTTCTGAAGCA
>CAKNXH010046474.1:0-12306 GCA_932178445.1 Andricus quercusramuli
CAAAACAAAACAAAACAAAACAAAACAAAACAAAACAAAACAAAACAGTGGGGTTGGCAAAGAACACGCCTAATTATATTGTCAGGAGGGAGACGGGGAGAACGAGTGTAGGAATTCTAGCAGGGAGCCGGGCGTGTAAATATGAGGAGAAATTTTTGGAAGAGGGGGGAAGTAGGCTGGTTAGGGAGTGTTGGTGGGAGAAGGAGAACAGGGGAGGGGGTGGGAAGATGGAGGCGGAGAGGGAAGGGTATTTTAGAATGAATGGATTGCAGATGGATGAAGTGAGAAGGATGCACGAGGAAGGAAGAAAGGTTTATGACTTGATTAAGCAAAACGGCATGGAGAGAGAGAGAAGACAGAAGGGGAAAAGAGAATAAGAGAGTCAAGGTATAATGGGAACTATGTGTGGATTATGCCAAGGGCAAGAGCGCAATATTTGTGTGTGAAAGGAGAGAAAGGAAGTCAGGAACTTATAGCGAGGATGAGGTGTGGGTGTATGGAGGGTTTCAATAGGTTTTGGCTCTCTCGAGAGAAGAGGAGGTGTGAACTGTGCGGAAAGGGGGATGCAAGAGTGGAGCACTGGCTGGAGGAGTGCGCGGAGGTGGAAAGAAGTGAGATAAGCATGGAGGCATTGTTGCATGAAAAGGGGGAAAAAATGGCAGTAGCATGGGTGAAGGGAGTGGTGGGTAAGATGGAGATGAAGAGAAGGAAGGAGGAAGAGGAGTGGAGAAGGAAAGATTGTAAATAGGAGAGAAAGTAGATATAAGTAAGATGTGAATATTGTAAATAGTAGATAAGTAATAGGTATTAGCTGCGGAAACAGAGGTTGGCAAGCGAGGCAATGCGAAAAAGTAGGGACATGCGAGCGAGGCGAGGCGAAGCGAGGAAGGCAAGGCGATACGAGCGTGCGGCTTAGAGATAAGGAATGGATGGATGTTAGTTTTTAAGGGTTAGTTTTAAGGAAATTCTGTAAAAAATGGATGTGTAAGCAAGTCAATTTTTTAAGGCCAGCAGGCTGAATATTTAAACGTTTATCTAACAAAACAAAACAAAAAAACACAAAACAAAACAGCACAGAACGCAACACAAAACACAACACAAAACACAACACAACAGAAGACAGCATAAAACAAACAAAATAAATAAAATTACTTAAAATAAAAGCAATTAAATAAAAATTGTAAAATTCAAGCATTCATATATATATATATATATATACATATATATATATATATAAATACAATAAAAAAGCTGACCTTCTTCTAATACAGCTAAAAGATCGTCAAGCTCTTCACATTCAACGGTAAAAAGGTTTTCAACGAAAAATCCACGTGATTTTTTACTCCACCTGACAGCAAGTGGCTTTCTTGAGCCTGGGTTTAGTAGATCTATAACCTGATATAAAAAATATATCAAAAACAAAATACTATAGGAAAATATTTTGAAATAAAAAATTATCTTATTAAAGGAGCATTTAAATGTAATATTAATTTTTTTAACAAACCTTCTCATTATAAATCTCTAAAAAGGATGCTCTCAAGACAAAATTACATTCCCGCCGATCCTGCAGGATTTTAAAGAGGTAGACAAATGAGCGGAAGACCAGTCCATGATCCTCCGAGTAGGGATTCATGCGCTTAAACTAAAATTAGAAAGATATACGTTATTTTTCATTTAATATATATTGAATTGAAAAAAAATTTAGGGTTCCCCTAAGTCAATTTTTGTAAATAAAATTTGTTTTATACTAGAAAACAAAACGTGTGCGATATACGCGCGATTACTATTTTTTTGGTCTCATAATTCTTAAAATAAAATATATAATTAACATTAATAGAAATTTTTGTATTTCATAGTATCTATTACACTAGAGTCCCTCTATAGTAGCTCCCTCTATAACAGACAAGCAAGGTCAGCGGAGTTGCGATGTCTACGGTTCGGCGCTATAAGAAGCCACAAGCAAGAAGGAGAAGAAGGAGAAGAAAAACGGAAAAAAAAGACTCGGAGAGTCCCTCTATAGCATTTTCGTTGATTAACGGCCATACCACGCTGGAAACACCAGTTCCCGTTAGATCTCTGAAGTTAAGCAGTGTTGGACGCAGTTAGTACTTGGATGGGTGACCGTTCGGGAATAATACTACTGCGTTGCTGTTGGCGGTCGTGGGTGTGGTGAGCCCACACTTGTAGTTGTTTACTACAAGAAACTATCCACCTAGAAACACTACCTGAATCGGGTAGTGTCACGCCTACCCCTAGAGGCTCGCCGAAAGGGAAATGGCTTAATGGTATAAAAAAAAAAGGTACCCCCGAGACAGCTGCTATAGAGGGAATCTAGTGTAACTAAAATAATATTCTTCAATAAGAAGCGAACCGTTAAATTTTTGTTTAAAAATACCAATTTGCAACGAAAAACACTATCATAACCTAAAGTTGTTCATATTGGTAAGTTGAATTTCAAAAGTAAAATAATTTTCGTTTCAGCATTGAAATATTGTCGTCAATAGATTTTCGAGATTTTTGCAGAAAGTAGGGTAAAGGTTTCGCGTCAACTAGGTTATGAAATAGCACAATTTATATCTGCAAAAATTTCTGGATCGACATTCCTGTAGTGAACTTTTTACAGTGTTTCATAGTCCCTAGGGCCAGCAGGACCTTGTTGGTAGGAGTGCTATCGGAGGGCTATCGGACTATAGATCTGGAATAGGTGAACCGGTTGCATTGTGAGGTGTAGCTGGTCAGAAGAACTGACGGCCTCTAGTATGTGTAACCTAAACTAAGAAGTAATCAGGGGGTAATAGCAAAGCCTCCTGGAATATCAAGGGCGCGAGTTCGCATGCCCCCAAGCCACGTTGTGATCGCCGTCTCAAGGGCTGAATGACACCAGGGTTAATAAAATCCTTGAACACCCCGGCGCGCTTTCCTCTATAGAAGCGAACACCTCGGGGTTACAAATGAAGTGTCTGAATGAAGACTTTGGGGCACCAGGTCGAATCCCATAGTATTCAGACCCGCCCCCTGCAAGCGAGGCTCTGCAGGGGGTATTGATCCTTATTTTCATAGATTCTCGTGGGACGAAATGGACAACATGGAAAAAATAAATATAATCAATGAAGGCACCGATCCGGGACCCTCGTCTAACCCACCGCCAAAGGTGGGTGGCTACTCAGGGGCCAACCCACCAGGAGCGCTGCAGACTTCTGATACCGATGACAGCATTCTTGTTGCAACGGTGAAAGAACAGTTAACGGGGCTCTCCATAAGGAAGAGGAGCCGTAGCAGTATAGAGAAGAAAAGCAATGGCTGAGGCCGGAATCTCCATTATGTAGCCCTAATCCAGAACCCTGGTTATACAGGGAAAGGATTAGTGGCTTGGGAGGGTGTGACTCTATATATAAAGGGCCGCGCGAAGAAGCACCACGGGTATGCATAGCCGTCAAGGGTATTGATTGCTATTTTGTTTCCTAAGCTCTGCTCCAGGGATCTCACCGTCATTAAGGTGAGGCTCAGGGGCAGCAGCAGAGAAAGACTAGAGGTGTTTATCGCCTCAGCTTATTTCCCGGGCGATGCTGAGAGGCTCCAGCCTCCTAGAGAGGTGGAAACTCTAATTCAGCACTGCCAGGAGAAAAGGATTCCTCTGCTGTTAGGCTGTGATGCAAACATCCACCATACAGTCTGGAGGAGCACAGACATCAACGGCAGAGGGAGAGATTTAATTGAATACATAGCGGGCACTGAGTTGGAGATTGTAAATCGGGATGATACTGTCACATTACAGATTCAAAACAAGGAGTGAGGTTCTCAATTTGGCTCCAGGCTAGGAAGCACTGAGGAACAAGATAGATGTCTGGTGAGTCTCTGATGAGGAGCCTCTCTCGAACCACAAATATATTTTGTTCCGGTTAGCCCTGGGAAAACTGGCCATTTCAAAGATCAGAAACTCCAGGATAACACTTTGGGACTCATATAAAGAGGAGCTAAAAGGCAGGCATGAAAGAATGGCAGAGTGGCCTTCGTTTCCAAACCTTGGAGGGAGGGCTTCATTGCTGCTAAAGATTTCTGGCCAATCAGCTTGACGTCCTTCATCCTAAAGACGCTAAAAAGGCGGGTCGAGAGATATATCAGGGATGAGGTGCTTGTAGCCTCTCCGCTGCCAGAGGGCAGCACGCCTTTCAGGCAGGCTGCTTAGTGGAAACGGCACTCCATGCTCGCGTGGAAAAATTGGAGCAGCAGCTGGAACAGGGAGGGTATGCTGTAAGCACCTTCTTAGATATAGAGGGTTCCTTCAGCAATACCCCATCAGAAGTCATCTGTCGAGAGGTTTCGAGGTGTGGCGTGCCAGCCTAGCTAGTAAGCTGGATAGGAAGCATGCTACGCCGGAGGCGAATCGAAGCCAGATGGGGCGACTGCCTAGTCAGCAGAACAGCGCCGCGGGGATGCCCTCAGGGTGGTGGCTTGTCACTCCTCCTGTGCTGCATTGTAGTGGACGGTCTCCTTCGAAGGCTAAATGAGGAAGCGTATTACACTCCGGGATATGCGGATGACTTTGTAATCCTAGTTAGGGGGGCTCATCTGGAGACGTTGATGGGCCTTAAAAGGTCGGCGAGGAAATACAAAGTGTTGAAAGTTGACGAACCTGAATTTTGTGGTGGGAGGCTGACAACCTTAGACTCGATTAAATATCTGAGAATAATCCTAGATAGAAAACTCAACTGGACGAAGCATCTTGAAACCCAATGCAGGAAGTTTGTCATGACATTTTCGATGTGCAGAAGAGCCTTTGTTTTTAAGTGGGGTCTCGGGCCGAGAATACTTGCATGGCTCTATTCTGCTGTTCTTAAACCAAGACTCATATACACGGCCGTGGTCTGGTGGCCACGCGTGAAACTTAAAACGATGCAGGACATGCGAAGATCGCAAACGCTAGCGTTTAGAGGTGTTACGGGAGCAATGAGAACCACGCCTACAGCGGCGATGGGATTCATGCTCTGTGAAGAACCCCTACATGATGAAATAACTGTCCGGGCGGCTCACGTGACGGGACACCTAGCAAGATCAAATAGATGGACTTGGGGGACTAGACACACTAGGCTCCCAAGTGACATCAGTACACTGCCAATTCTAGAAATGAGGCAAGATAAAAACATAAAACGCTTCAACTCTAACGAGACTTTTCGCATCTGCATCCCAAGCAGGGATACGTGGAAAGGAAATGGTAACCCGCTGCTTCAAGGGAAAATTTGGTACACAGATGACACAATCTGCTCGGACAGCCAAGCGACATGAACTGCAGTTGGGAAACCAGACATTTTAGAGCTGGTTTGGGAATGCAAAAATGCATTAAACCAACTTATAAAGAACAACGTGGCTCAAATATGGGTTCCTGGTCACACGGAGATTAAGGGCAACGAAAAGGCGAACCATTTGGCAAAAGGCGGAGCAGCAAGTGAATACATATGAAAGGAGCCGGTACTGGGACTAGCGTCTTGCTGCATCGGGATGGCCATCAAAAGCTGGATCCAGACAAAGCATCGGGAGTACTAATAACAAACCCAGGGTTGCCGACAGGAGAAAGCCATCCTAGGCGATATTTACAGGATGAAAAGAGCCAGGGAAATCCTGGGTTCACCCAAGAAAGACATGAGGATAGTGGTTCAGATGCTTACGGGTCACAACCACCTGAACTATCACATGCACAAGATGGGGTATAGCCCCACGACAGAGTTCAGGAAATGCAGCAGGGATGATGAAAAATCTCTGCATGTCTTATGCCAGTGCCCGGCATTAGCTAGGCTCAGACATAAAATCTTGGGGTTCCTTTTTATGAAACCTGGGGAAATTATAACGCGATCAGTGGTTGACATACTAGGCTTCATCAAGAGATCTGGGGTCAACTACTGAGAGCGAATAATTAAGGGTATGGCACAATAGGCTTTATAGCTTGAGCGCCAGGGTTACTCCATTGGGGCCCATGCCCGAACATAAACTAAACTGAACTGAACTAAGAGAAAAAACTTTACTTTATAAACTTTTTTCATATGTAACGTACTTTTTGGAAAAATTTGATTTTTTAAACCGACGCCATTTGCTTAATTTTTTCTATTTTTTGCTGAAATTAGAAAGAATGTTAAACCTCTGAACAGAATAAAAAAAGAAAAGTTTAATATCTCAAGTGAATTTAAAAAAGAACAGTATTATAACAAAGATTGGGCACTATTTTTTTTCAATTTTGAAAAACTGTTTAGCACTCAGCCCTAAAAGTTTTCTAAAGAGAAAAGGAACCTTTGAATTAATTTAGGAATTTTTCTCGGCCTTGAAATATTGTTGTTAATAAATTTATTTTCGAGATTTTAATAGACAGTACGGTAAAGATTGTCATCAACTAGGTTATGAAATAGCACAATTTATGTCTATAAAAATTCCTGGATCGAAATTCCTCCATTTACATATATGTAGAATTTATAAACAATATAGGTAGACGGACTTTATCTAAAGCGATGTTGCGTGTCCTGCGGAAATATGAGATACTCGTACATTCAAACCATATACAATAATTACAAGCTCTACGATCGATTGTCACTGCTGTAGCTTATGTGTACTCTGTAGAAAGTAAGTCTTATACATATCCGGTATAACAAAAACTTTACTTCTAGTTTATAGAAAACTTTTGTAAAGTATATCAATAATATAAATTCTGCAACTATTGTATAATAACTCTTATTTCATAAAAGATTTGTTGATAATCTTACATATTCTGATTATTGTTATAAACGGACAAACAATGTAATTTTGCTAAACTTTAAATAAAATAATGATACCATTAGAAGTACAGAAGCGTACTTCAAGATAAGAGAAAATAAAAATAACTGAATACGATTAAAAGATTAAAATTTAAAAGTCATCAGTGGTCATCCACAAATTACTTATAAGTATTTTTCTGAAATTTTCCACTACTCACCACCCATGTAAGATACCGTAAGATCTTATCCCCCCCCCCCCCAACCCCGCCTTTCCACAAAATCTTACAAAATCTTAGGGCACTTCAATATCTATTTAAACTATTATACAAAATAATAATAAATTAATTATGCATTATAAAAATTCCTGTTTATTTATCGCAGGGCCAGTGCGAAGCCACCCCCGAAACTGGTATTATATGGGATTTCTTGTGTACTAAAATAGTTTGAATTTTCACTATTTGGATGACAATTGATTTTTTTTTTTAATTCGTCTTTTTGCTAGAAAATTGATGTTCTTGATAGAAAATTAATCTTTTTTAGTTGAAAATTCATCTTTTTTGTATAACATTTATTTATTTATTTTTTTATTTTAATTTAAACATTAATTTCAAAATTAATTCAAAACTATCCAAATTATCCAATTAATATTTGTGTTGGAAATCCAACTATTCCATTTTTGGTTAAAAGTGTATTTTTTCAGTTGAAAATTCAACTGCTTGGTTGAAAACTTTTCTTTTTTGGTAAAGAATTAATCTTTCCGCTGAAAATTCATCTTTATATTTAAAGTTCAACTATTTGGTTACAATTTTTTTTGTTCTTGTTGAAGATTTATTATTGAATTGAAAATTCATTTCTTTGGTTGAAAATTACACTGTTTTGTTGAACATTGGTTCTTTTTTTGCTGAAAATTAATTTTTTTTCACTGAAAATTTAACTATTCCATTTTTGGTCTTAATTTGGAACTTTTTAGTTGAAAACTTCTGTTTTTGGTAGAAAATTAATCTTCTTCGTTGAACTATTTTGTTGAAAATGTCATATTTTTTTGTTAAAATTTCAAATATTTGGTTAAGATTGGTTAAGATCATTTTGGTTAAAAATTTAAATACTCCATTTTTTGTTGAAAATTCAAACTATTTGCTTGAAAATGTAGTACTTTGTGGAAAATTAATCTTTTTTGGTAGAAAATTAAACTTTTTGTATGAAAATTTATCTTCTTGGCAGATAATTGATAAATTTGGTTGAAAATGTAACTATTCCATTTTTGTTTGAAAAAGGGTTGCTACAAGAGTCTGGTTTTAAAATTCCATGACTTTTCCAGGTTTTCCAGGTCTAATTTGGAAAAATTCCAGGTCCACTTTTTCAAAAAATTTAGTCGATTACATTGAATTTTAACACATTATAATGCAATGATAATGGCTTATAAATAAGTTTTATTGAATTCAAAACGCGCTCGTTCAACTCGTTTAAATGTAAAACAAATCACTTCCTATCAATTTTCAAATATACAATTCGCTATAAAATACAAAATTATTAAGACTTGAAATAGAGAGTATTAAAAAAGTTCCAGTAATTTTTTCCAAACTCCATGACTTTTTCAAGTTTTCCAGTCATTTTTTTAAATTCCATGACTTTTCCAGGTCCTTTTGCAGGACCTTTTCCTCATTTAAAATTTTTCAAAATATACAAGAATAGCTTGAACCAAAGAAACATGTTATTATTTTCTATTCGTGGAAATATTTTTTTTTCGTGTTGTTTATAACGTTCCAAAACCGCAAAAAAGATATGAAATCTCAAAAATCCTAACTCACGACAAAATTTTTTTTCCGAAAAAGCAAGATAAAAAAATGTTTCTTTGGTTCAAGCTGAATAAATTTCAGGTTCAATATACTCATTTTTTTTTTAAATGTGTGCATATGTCTCAATAAAAAAAAAACGTTTTTGCACATTTAAAAAAAACTGTAACTGACAAAACAATTATTTTTAAATTTCGCAATTTTAAGTTTTCAACAAATAAGATAAGTTTTGATCAAAATAGTTGAATTTTTGAATTAAGAACATCAGTTTTAACAAAAAATCGAATGGTTACATTTTCGTTTCAAAAAATTAATTTTCAATTGAAAAAACTGAATTTTTTCCCGAATCGTTGAATTTTGAAGCCTGAAAGAAGAATTTTCTACAAAAGCAGTTGATTTTTCAACACGAAAATATGAATTTTCAATTAAGATGTTAATTTTCAACCAAACATTGAAATTTTTAGTTAAAACCCCTAGTTCTTAATAAACAAAAAAAACTTCAACTAAAGTTAAGCATTTTCAACTAAAAAATGAATTTTTGAGAAAGTAGTTCAAAATTCGAACAATTTGTTGAATTCTCTACAAATCTGTTGAATTGTCGAGCGAAAATTTAAATTTTCTACGAAACAGTTGAATCTTTCATCCGAAAACACGAATTTTCAACAAGAGTTGAGTTTTCAACCAAAAAAGATTTTTTAGTCAATAAAGCAAAAAATTCGAAATATCGAATTTTAAATCAAGAAGATTAATTTTCTACCAAAAAAGGACGAATTTTTAACAAATCACATACATTTTTAACCAAATAGTTGAATTTTCAGAGTAAAAAAGATCAACTTTGAACAAAAGATGGAATTCCTACATTTTCATTTCAAGAAACTAATTTTAAAATGAAAAAAATCAATTTGCTACCAAATTATTGAATTTTTGAGCAAAAAACAGAACTTTCTACAATACAGTTGAATTTTGAACTCAAAAATATAAGCTTTCAATACGAAAAATAATTTTCAATCAAAAATTGCAATTTTCAGTTTAAAAACATGAATTTTTAACAAAGTAGTTTGATTTTAAACCAAAAAGACAGCTTTTCAACAAAATAAATACATTTTCGACCAAATAGTCCAATTTTTAACTAATTTTCTGCCAAAAAATATAACTTTTGAAGGAAATTCATGAACTTGCAACTAAGTAGTTGAATTTCCGACTAAAAAAGATATCTTTTCAAACACAAATGGAATAGTTCAATTGTGAGTTAAAAGAAAATCATTTTGAACGAAACAAAAAGTTTCAACAATAGTTGAATTTTCAAGCAAATATTTCAAAAAATGTGTACATTCCAACTAAAATGTGTTAATCTTCTAAAACTTACTTAAAAATACTATATATTTTGTAACTGTTCCAATTTTATATTGGATAATAACTTCTGTCTCCAGTTTTCACATTTTCAACTGGCTTTAAAATGTTGCATCTTCACATTTTTTACAAGTATTTATTTTTAATGGTCAGCACTTGAAACGTGTACCTTATTTCTTCATAAATAATTTATTTAAGTGCTGTAATTGCTTTAATTATTATTCAATAATGGGTTCAATGTCAAATATCATATATTTAAAAAGAAAGGGGGAAAAGGGGGAAGTTTTTTGAGAATGGGGGTAAAAAGGGGAATCTAAGAAAAAAAGGGGAAGACTGTGCACCCTGCTATTATCTATTCAAAGAAAATTACTTTAACCAATTAATTACTCGATCTCATTCTTTGTTCTATCTTGAGAGGTCTCTCTTGAAATTGATAGCCTTGTTACCTTCTCTCGTTATAAATAACATCTCCATGAATTCTCTCTTTTTCTGATTTTTGTTCATGATCAAGTATTTTAATATCATTCCAATTAAAGTCATGACCATTTGTAATCTTCTTAAACTATATATAATCTATTAAACAATCAATTTCTCAATAAATAATTTTTATTACATTCAACTTAATTAATTTATAATTAATACTAAATGAAATATTTTCTTTACAGGTATATTAATTTTTCATACCTTTAGTTATTCCCTATAAATAATCCCTGATGAGGAGGTCTAAATTGGACTCGAAACATGTTGGTCCCCTCGTAGTATGAAAAGGACGGAGAAAGGAAAAAGTGAAAGATTGGTTTTTGGTTGACTTTTTCCCTTTTTCTCCCTCTTTTTTAATTATGTTATCTTTGTCTCTAATGAGCCGAAAAGTGAGGCTGCTTTGGAATTTTATTTTTTGATTATGAATGTTTTTCTTGCTTATTTTGCAAAAATTATTCATGACAAAATAGAATTCTTTTCAATCTTAATTTAGTAAAAATTTTCTTCCGACAGACCTTCAGTGCCCTTCCCTCATCATGGAAAACAGTAAGATTTTTACCCCCCCCCCCCCCCACCCTCCAAATCTTATTATGTAATTTATGGATCACCCCTTAATGAAGTAGTGTGATAAAGTCTTTATCAAAAAGATAACTTTTTCTTACCA
Organism: Andricus quercusramuli; assembly: GCA_932178445.1. Taxonomy (NCBI): domain Eukaryota; kingdom Metazoa; phylum Arthropoda; class Insecta; order Hymenoptera; family Cynipidae; genus Andricus; species Andricus quercusramuli. Next base: position 11,025 of record CAKNXH010046474.1, read on the forward strand.
GTCCAGGCGGTCCCGTAAGTGTATGCGTCTTGCCACTTCCGGTTTGGCCGTAACAGAACACCGTACAACTGAAACCCTCGACTGCCATCTCTATTAGCTTTTTAATACCGGAATATAATAAAATATCCTCCTGAGTGGCTGCAGGTTCGAACACAACATTATAAGAAAACAGCTTCGCCTTCTTGTCCGTGCTATGAGCAAAGCCATCGCACTGTAAATATAAAAAAAGATAAATTACAGTTATTTTTAAAGCTGAATATTTTCAGGGTCCTGAGAGACCAAAAATAGTAAATAGCGTAACAAATTTGAAAAAATGTCAAAATAGTATCATAAATTTCTTCAAGTATTAAACTTATGTGTAGTGTGAATTTAAAATACACAGTCAGAAATTAAAAAGGATGCAATGGAAAGTTAACTTTATTTTTTATGCAAAATTTATAGTTTTCTGAACTAATATTGTTAAAGTATTAAAAATGAAGTTGAGTGTTTATTTAAAATGTTATTCATTAACCTATATGTTATCAAAATTTACACAATTTATTTATACCAGTCTTCACAATCTGTTTCCATTCTCCTCTGTTTCTCGCTATTCCACATAAATGCGAACTGAATTAATTGAACCATATGAGGATAAACTAACTTTTTTTGGTTGAGAATGTTATTATTTGGTTCAAAATTGAATCCATTTGTTGAAAAGTCTTACTTCTTGGTTAAAAATGAAAGTGTTTTGTTGAAAATTGAACTATTTGGTTGAAAATTCTACACGGAGAAAATTTGTTCATTAAAATTTACCCAATTAGTTAGGTAAATGGAGGACATTACTGCATTTAGATAAAGTTTACAATTATTTTAGGATTTAATACAAAACAGAACTATAAATAATACAAAAGAGTTATGTAAAATCTCAAGTCCAAAAGTGAAAATTCTGATGTGTAATAATTGATATACCAGTATATTATAAAATAACGCGAAGTATTGTAAATTTTTATCAAATGAATGATATGAAGTTTACTTTTGTGTGATATTAAAGATTCACTTAGAAGAAAGTATAGATTGCAGAATTTTGAAAGAGATTTTCACTTTCATTAGGAGAGGAATTACACAACAGTGAGGTAAAATGAGAGTCGCTAGGGACGTCAACATTCTCAGGGCTGAAGTTTAAAGGCAATTCCCCCGTAGACACTTTGACATGTTTAAGTTTCAGTTTATATTGTAGAATTTGAGTAAATATTCATATATATATAGACTATCCTGTTCTCTCAGTAGATAATACTCATTAAGT
>CAKNXH010046475.1:479-12761 GCA_932178445.1 Andricus quercusramuli
CAACATTAAAAACTTTTAATAAATATAATACTTATCGATGACGTGCGACTTCAAAGGCACCGACTATTTTTTTCTCAGAATTATCTTGACAATAACAAGCAATTACATAAGGGGGTTGAAATGCAACACCACCATGTACGTCATCACCTTATCTCCCGGGCGGCGGCTCACGAGGGATGATGACTCATCACATAGCACTCTGAACTTCCCTCACACAGGCACACAGACACACGCTATATAAATTATATTATTAATATTATTATTATTATATTATTCAATATTGGATACCTCAACACTGATGACTCATCGCCTAGCAGCCTGCATATCTAGACTCCGTCTTAATATCCAGACTCCGTTCTAATCGTACGGAAAAAAGTGGGGTAGAACGCGCCCTACCTATCTACTATCAACTGTAAGTTCTTAATTTCTGTAAAATTCCCGTAAAAACTATATTTTTATAAATACTCTTCTGACACGTATTTTGAAATAGAAATCGCATTACAGAACTATTTCTCCAAGTAAAAGAAGCCATTTCATGCCAAAAATTATTATAAACACCCTGGCGTACCGAACGAACGGAGCGGATACGATACAGCGTATCCTTATAGTATCCACATCGTATCCTCTCCGTATCATGCAAGAAAAACTCATTAAAAAAGAAAGATTAACATTTCACTTGTTGAAATTCGGATTCTACGTGAAATTTTGAGTTAAAAGGTCACAGAGTAATCGCAATAGTTTTTCTTGCAACATTAAAAACTTTTAATAAATATAATACTTATCGATGACGTGCGCTGAAAGCGACTTCAAACGCATCGTCATTCAGTAGTACTTCATAGGCGTTATTCGTCGACGATGCGTTTGAAGTCGCCTTCAGCCCACGTTATCGATAAGTATTATATTTTTTTAAAGTTTTTAATGTTGCAAGAAAAACTATTGCGATTACTCCGTGACCTTTTAACGTAAAATTTCACGTAGAATCCGAATTTCAACAAGTGAAATGTTCATCTTCCTTTTTTAATGAGTTTTTCTTGCATGATACGGAGAGGATACGATGTGGATACGATAAGGATACGCTGTAGCGTATCCGCTCCGTTCGTTCGGTCCGCCAGGGCACCAACAAAAATGGGCGTTATTTGTACATGACACCGTGCTCGACACCGGCACCGGCACCATTCCCCCTCACCCATATTAAAAGTGGAACTCTTTCGAATTCTAAGCCCCAGACATTTAACATTTTCTTTTCTTTCTAACTGAAAACGCCATTAAAATTTAACAATTTTGATTTTGAAGCCTTTAGGGTAAAACAATTTCAATACTACGCTTTTAAAACTGGACATTGTTTTATGTTTTAATGATTAAAATTGATTATACAGTAAACAGGCAGGGTATTGCTGACACCCTTCTAGTGAACGACACTGCCCTGATAGCACGGAACGTTCCACGGGAACTTTCGGAACGTTCCCGGGACGTGTAAAATGTCCGCCGCTTGGGAATGTTCCAAACATAAATTAACGTTATTGTTATTATTATCAATAAAAAACGCGTAAACCGTAAGTGATAGGTCAAAATCGATGTAAATTTATGATACGGATATCATATTATAGTGTAGTATATGCGGTACTCAAAACTCAAAAATGACATCCATTCTTACCTATATCTTACGGTTTACGAGATAATTGTTGTTAAAAACAACAATAATGGTGTGCAATACAAATGCTTGTATTGAAATTATGGGGATTGATAATAGATACTTGTACATGCGTAAATATTATATTATCCTTGTACGTTACACTTCAATATTCATTCAGTACAAAATTAGTGAATTTATATTCATTAAACAATACTTTTTGTTGTCACCTACAGAAGGACATGTTGAGATTGTAAAAATTAGTGATGTTAATTTGGAAATCCTCAGAAAGTAAGAAGAAAAGGTATTTCATGTCTTGTGGTACTTTGAAAGGTAATTTCATTATGTTTAGTAATATAATGAAATAAATATTATTCTCGAATTCAAGTGGATTTAAGGCCATGTGACGTGTGGGTCACGTGACCGGATTCCTACCTTACCGACACTTTTTTATTTGTCAACTTATTCTCACACGAATAGCCACATTGAGTTGAAAATTTGGGATAATAAATAAGAAGCACTACGAAAGTCGGCTCTGGTCCTACATTGTAATAATCATGAAAATAGCAAAAAAACTGTTTTCATGATTATTACAATTTAGGACCTGGCGTTCGAATCCCAGCGGAACGAAAGGAGTAGATATTTTTTTCGAATAGAAATTTAATTTTAAAAATATTTAATTTATAGCTCCATCTGGTCTAAAAGGACGTTAACACTTTCTGTATTAGAGGAGACATCTTTGATTGATATTATAGAATTCCATTTTCTCGGTGTGTGTAAGGATTTCTCTAATGATTGATAGTTACCATCTCTGAAATAATACAGATTCCTAGTATAATTTTTGAAATTGCATAATATTTTGATTTTCAATTTAGGCCATCCAAAGTGAACATTTCTTAATTTAAAGCCCTCAAAATTTAACAATTCCGGAAAAGGGTTATCAACTGTACATTTTCAAATTTGTAACGTTTAGACTTGAAAATTAAAAAATTTTCTAATTCTAGCTTTTCAAACTAAACAGTTGAAAAACTGTTAGTGGTTAAAAAAACCTTTTTATAACTGGCATTAAAAACTGCATCTTTTCACATTTGAATTAGTTTCATTTGTTTAAAATTAATAATTGTGAAAGTTTGCCTTATAATTTTCAAAAACCAACCATTTAAATTTGTATTTCAATATTAATTCTTACGAAAAGGAACCCCTGAAATTTTAGCCTTATAGTGTTCAAAATGTTTTAACTTTGGAGGCTTCCAATATGAAAAAAAAACGTTTAATTTTCAACCATACAATTTTGAACGTTTCAATTTGAAATATTTTAATTTTGGTTATGAATTTATAATTAAATTATCGAACATCTTATGTTTTGAAATACTTAAGCTCTAAATGGTTTAAACAGTTTTAAATTGTTAGCATCTTTTGTACAGGGTCCCTTTTTAAATCGTGAGTTTAAAATTGTTCAAGCTTGAAGAATTTATCAGTGTGTTGGAAAGTAACGAGTTAAAAATTAACAAAGTTCATCAAAAAAGTACAGTTCAGGAATTTATGGAATTCACGAAATGCAAGGAATTCATGTAATTCGCGGAATGCACGGAATAGAATCCACGGAATTCAACGAATTTACGGAGTGGAAGAAATTCATTAAATTGTTTCACATTGTAGATAAGGCATTCCAAACTGAATGATAGAGAACTTAAAAATGTTACAAATTGACGATATTAAACTGCGTCTCAAAGCTTCAAAATTTGACGTGTTTCAAATTACCATTCAAAATTTTAAAAAATTCAAATCGAACTTCAACAAAATTGCTTAACTTCATGTGAGTGCTACAGAATTTTTTAAATATTCATATGATCACGTTGCCAGATTTAATTTATTTTTTCGTATACATATATGTATAGCTAAAATTTTCCTTTTTGTAATTATTTTAATAACCTGTAATAAAGTTTTCTCTAATTTGTCTAAATATAAATATATTTAAAAAGTTAACTACAAATATCTTGTGTTTCTTTTCTTCCATCCTTAAATTTATGTAGTCAAATTGAAAATTGCATGGCTGTTGCGTAAGTTGTTGTCAACGAAATGTTTAATCGATATGTTATACAGAGCGAAAGCGAGCAGTCGGAAAACAACTGAAAACGTTATAACACGAATTTTGGCAAATTTATAATTTAATATCTCAAAGATTGGTTACCCATCACATTAGTTCTTTTACGGTTTTGTTCCACTTAACGGAATTATTATTTAAATACTCGAAAAATGTCGGACATCACAAACAATCTTTTATCCACCTACTATGGATTTGGCAAGGAAGTCGACGCTGCTAAAACATTATCTATTCATGATTGTGCTAGTGTGTTAAGTGATGAAACGAATATTTCACTTGTTGACGAATCATTGGAAAATAAGGACAACACTTCAACAAAAGAAAGCACGAAGGTGCCACATTTAAAGGATAAATATTTATTTACATACAATAAATGAACTTTTTCAATTCCTTTCACAAGTAATAAAAAATGCATTCACTTCTGAACAATAAGAAATATTAATCAAGAAAAGTACCTATTACAAACTCATTGGTAAAATAAATACAAATTTTCTGTCGTAAATAAAAACTTTTATAAACTATCAATTATTTGTAGTAAAATATAAATAAGAATTTCTTCAGTTAAGGATGTACACTCTATGTGCAATCAATCTCAAAAGTCGCCTATCTTTGAAATAAGTTATAAAATCGAAAAAAAAGATCTATTATTACTTTCTATAAATCTTCGCGGAGTATTCTAAGCGTACCTCAGAAGAAAATAATTGCGGTTACAATTTTTTATTTAACAGTAGTTATTTAGGGGTTTAGATTTGTTTTCTCTTTAGGGAAAAGTTACCATTCTTATTTAATCCTAACGATCGAGGCCTCATTTTATTCTTTGAAGCATTCTCCACAATTCTATTTGGTTGGATTCGATTAAAAAAATAATTTAGAAATCATAGGAGTTATTATTTTGATAAACAATGATAGTTTAAATTTTAATAAAAACCACCCAAATAGAAATATATAAAATCCTTCAATGAATAAAATAAGGCCCTGATCATTTTAGGATTAAATAAGAATTGTAACTTTTCCCTAAAGAGAAAGCAAAAACTAAAACTCGAAATAGCTACTGTTAAATAAACATTTTTTAACCTGAATTATTTTCTTCTGAAATACGCTTCGAAGCTTCCATCAAGATTTACAGAAATTAATAATAGATCTATTTTTGTCGACTTTCTGAATCATTTTAAAGCTTGGCGACTTTTGAGATTGATTTTACGTAGTGTACATCCTTAATTACACTCTGGTAAAGAGGGGTTGTGCTAATTTTTTAATGGCTAGGTGTTTTCGATAGATTTTCGCACACTAAACTCTAATCTGGACTCAAAAGATGTCCAACACGGATAGTTTTTGAGAAAACATTTTGAGAAAAAAAGGCATTTTTGGCCATTTTTGGATAACCGTGTGCACTAAACCCGGAGTATTAGAACCTTCCAAAATTTCTCAAATTGAAGCTTGTCATTTCCCCTGTTGACTCCAATAAAGCAAAATATAAATATAATAATAATTAATAATAATATATACTGATATACATAATAATATAATATAAATATAAAATATATAATCTTACCTTGGAGCCCTGTGCGCCTTTGAGCGCAGTCGTGTACATTGATGAGCCTAAGGGTTGATTCCAAAGGGTGCAATGTTAGTTCATTCATCCATGTGTCATTCGGCGTTGTCCTTACAATTTGCCTTGATCCGAATTTCCAACGAGGAAATTTTCAAAAATTTTATTTCCTTTTAAACTGAAATGGGTTGAATCAATCGACTCGAGAGTTTTATTTTTAGACTTTAGAAACTGAGATGAGGTTAACTATTCAACTTAAGGGTTGTTTTTATAGGGTGCAATGTACGCCGATCCACCCACAAGGCGCACAGAGCTTCAAAGTTAGATGCGATTATATTTTAATTGATTGGGGACAAAAGAGCTAATTAACAAGCTTCAATTTGAGACATTTTGAAGGTTCTAGGACTCCGGGTTTAGTGCCCACGGTTATCCAAAAATGGACAAAACCGCCTTTTTGGGGGGTTTCAACCCCCATTTTTTCAAGAACTATACGTGATTGACAAATTTGAACCCAGATTCGTGTTCACCGTGCGAAAATCTATCAAAAACACCTAGTCAATTCCCATTATCAGACCGAAAGATGAAATTTGCAGACCAGTGTTCTGCCGTCCTGATGAAGAAACGGTACAATTGCATTTGAAACGAACCGAGATATTCAACAAAATGCGTTTGCAACTGTAATTTTTAACGTATGGGAGTTTTTGAAAAAAAGGTACTGTTCTTAGGTAAATCGGACATGCTCTGCTCATTAAAATAAAAAATAGCGAATTCCAATTATTTATATGAAAAACTGTAGATACAAGTATGCTAGATATTAATGCACAAAGTCGCCGAGAATCCTTAACTAATAAACACATCTGCGTAGATGTGCTGCCGAATTCAAGAATCAGCCTTCAAGACCCTCTGAGTTTCCTGCAGGAGAAACACTACAAATTTTCCGAAAATTGATAAAAAAATAAAATGATGATGTAATTAATAATTTATTGTTCTCTAATTATTTCAGATAATTAATAATGATTATATTATTAATCAACTACAATTTTTTTTGCTTGAAAAATAAAAAATGCAGATGTGGTATTGAAAAGAAGGGTCGGTGGTTCAAAGTTACCCTCGAATCAGGGTAAAGAAAATTAACATGTACTTGTGCTATTCGATTTCAGGAAATCGGGCTGCATAAAGACCAAGGATTCTCATGAACAAAACACATATGCGCAGATGTGTTGTTTTTATGAGGATCTGAGGGCTCAGCAAAAAAATCCTGGAATCCTCCCAAATCCTGGAATTCGTGTAGATATGCTACAATTTCTGCAGATGTACTGTTTCTTCGTCCGGAATTCTCGAAAATCGCTGCGGAAATGATAATTGAGACCCAATTATCTCGAGATTCAACTGCAATTTTTAATAATGATTAGCATAGTTAAATTTGCCTTTTCATTACGAATCCAACCATATAAAACAAAATCTGCCCGCTCCGCGGGCACATTCTCATCGCGCGCTTGGACCGCAGCTCAATTCGCTCGCAAGTTTGAGCGCGCCTAGGGCGCGCGACTGTTGGATCTCGCGCTTCGCGCTCGATTATGTATTCACCTCGCGCTACGCGCTCGGGCGTATTTACATCGCGCTTTACGCTCGATTCCTCTAGATCTTTGTACTTCGTGTTCGACTTCGATGAAAAGAAAAAGTTTATTTCCAAATATTAGAAAATTATCAAAACCTCTACATATGAAGTGATTGTTAAATTTGTTTTTATTTTAGACTGAAAAGGAAATTTATTTACGCAAGGTTCTATCGACCTTAAGGAACACATTCTCATCCAGATACTCGCGCTTCGCGATTTGTATTTTATTTCAAATCAAGAATAATTATATAAATTAGACGACAAATTTTATTAGTTAAAATGTTATTTTAGATTTTCCGTTTTTCAAAAAAGTTATTTTTTCATTTTGAATATATTCTTACAACGAAAATTGATTTTTCCAAAGTTTTCCAAAAATTTGATTTCTTTTACTGTCAATGTTATTTTCTAGAATAAAATAAAAACTACGCATCCTATCGAAACATGATGGATAACAAATTTGTACCTCTTTTTTGAATGAACAAATGTTGTCTCCGTCATGTTTTTCGTAGCTTGTGTTATTCGTCTAAAAATTTATTCGTTCTATTTTCAATGCTGTTTTTTATGAATAAAACAAAAACTACGCATCATATCAAAAAGTGAATAATAACAAATTTGTAGATCTTTTTTAGGTGCATAATTTTGGTCCAGTCATCTTTTGTCGTATCTTGCATAGTTTCACAGCAAAATGGAATTTTTGATTTCTCATTATTTTGTTGTGCGATCAGAATTTAAATTTTTTATTTTTTAAAAAATTCAAAAAGTTGTTATGAAAATATTGTAAGGTGTTCAAAAATCACCGTTTTTCTTCTATTGACTTTTTTTCATAACGTGCGTTTTTCGGCTTAAAATGTTCATTTTCGTTTGTTTTTTGGAATTTTGAAAATGCTATATCTCTGGTAATTTTTTTTTTATCTGAAAAAGTCAAGAGGATATTTTTTTCCTCTTTTTGCTTACTACTAATAACCGTCCATAGAATTTCCAAATCTTCAAAAAAAGTGTTCTTAAAAATTTCACAAAATGTGCTCACTTTTTGAATTTTCATCCGAAATAGCTGGTTAACGAACTTGTTCTTTCGTTTTAGGCCCTAAAAAAGTGTGCCAAGGCACAACCCAATCTGATTATTTTTTCGAAAGTTATCGTGCCTACAGACAGACAGCAGACAGACAGACAGCCAGACAGACAGACAGACAGACACCTTGGTAAAAACCTTTTTTTCTAGCTCAGGGGGTCTCAAAACGTGGAGATTTGATGAAAACCGACCAAGTCAAATTTTACATAAAACCAATACCTTCTCATTAGAATGAGAATGTAAAAAAATCTATCCAAACATTTAGTCATGTTTTTTTTTCAATTGCGTAGTAGTTAGTAGATGGGTAGTGACAGTCATCTGACCGATTTCATGAAATTCGACCGTCACCTGACGGTCAGCATGAAATCGGTGAGATCATCTACTTACGCAAAAATTGGTTGTATTTTCATTGATATGAATCATCAGGTACGTTTATAGTAAACGTAAGAAGGTTTATTTTTCCAGCAGATATTAAATAAAAGTTTGGAATATAAAAAGTACAGTTTCTCGGTAACATAACCTATAAAGTACTAAGTTATAATCGTTATAATGTATGTAGTATACCATTAAGCCATTTCCCTTTCGGGGTAGGCGTGACACTACCCGAATCGGGTAGTGTTTCTAGGTGGATAGTTTGTTGTAGTAAATAACAACAAGTGTGGGCTCACCACACCCACGACGAGCCAACAGCACGCAGTATTCCCGAACGGTCACCCATCCAAGTACTAACCACGCCCAACACTGCTTAACTTCAGTGATCTAACGGGAACTGGTGTTTCCAGCATGGTATGGCCGTGAAGAATGAGAATGTAAAAACATTTTTTATAAAAATGCAGTTGTAGAGTTTCTTCATCAGGACGGCAGTGTTATTGTTCTCGAGAGTGAATTTTAAATTAAGAAAAGAAATTATTTTTTAGGAAGATACCATTGAACACTACGAGGATGGATTTAGCACTTTGGACGAGAAATCCACAATTGAGGATGAAGAAGTATTTGAAGTTGATGATCTCTTGAATGAATATGTCGACATCTTAGAGTCACTTCGAGAACAAAAAGATTCAGAAAACTTCAAAACAGACGATCATTTTCATGAGGTTAATTTTGAAAAACTAAATAATAAAGAACATTTTAACACAGAAAATTCTATAGAAACAAGTTCATATCCTGAAAAAGTAAATGAAGAACAAAAGCATGATAAACATTCAAGTTCTTGTGTAAAATTTCCGCCAAAGAAGCGTCCTTCTTGTAACGGAATTTTCTCCGACCTAAGTGGATCAGGAATTAGTCTTTTTCCAGAAGATATGTTTATACAATTCCCGAACTTAAAGGTTTGATTTTTAAAATTCAATAATATAATAGAAAAAAGTTATATAGGGTTCTTGTATTTCAAACGGTTTTTTCTAACTACTCATATTGAAGACTTCAAACTTAAAATTTCGCATATAAAATATAAATAAATCAGTAGAATCTTTAAGGGTCTAGTTTCAAAACTTTGAATGTTCCATTTTCTGCAATATTTCTGTCACTCTGGTTATATAATTACAATAATAATCTAATGTAAATAATCCCCAGATGCTTTACTTAGAGGGGAACAACTTGAAAGAACTTCCAGGCGCACTTTTCAAAACTTTAACATCTCTCCAATGGTTAGATGTGAGAAAAAATCAATTGAATTGCCTGCCTCCAGATATTAAGTTCCATCCAAATCTTAAAACTATTCTAATTCAAAGAAATAAAATGGAAAGATTGGGACTCGAACTTGGTACACCAATTTACAATAATTACCTAAAAATTACGCCTATTTAAAACTTTTACAATTACCATGTCATCTTTTTTAAGGTACATTGCCGAAATTAAGAACACTTCAAACGTCACAAAATCCTCTGATTTATCCATCCACGGAAATTTTATCTCTCGGATCTTCTGAGATTTTGAGATATTTACGTGACGAATGGAATAAATTCCATCGTGAAGAACCAATTCAATTATCAAAAGGTAAATAACTCGGTACTACTAAAATTATACCAATGATATTATTAATTTTAATTACGGTTATACTAATTAAACAAATTAAAGCAATTGAATCGTTTCGAACAGTTGCTGAAGAAATTACAAGAAAGCCTTCCATGATATTATGTTATCAACCAAAAACAAACAACAAGAAAATGTTGAAAGTGACGAAAAAAGAATCCGCATTTAAAACACCGGAAAAAAAATCAGTGAGGAAAAAAACGTGGAATTACAAACCAAGCAATAGGTACAATATTCCATCTCTTAAAAACTCCAACAACTATAATGGAGAGCTTATTTTATATGAAGGATGTGCTTCTCCTTTATATCTCAAGAGCGAATTGAGAAATGTTATATTCCACAAAAGCACAAACATTATAACAAATACACGTAGATTTCTTGATGAAAAGATTAAGAATGAAAATATTCCCATATTAGGAATGCATAATATAAGAAATAATATTTTGATACCGGCGGGCCCATCCCCACGATCTCATTACGTCAGAAGCAACGTAAATCATCTCGTCAGTTATAAAGAAAATTTTAAAAAACTTTGTGAACTACACTCATTGAAAATAGATCTCAAAGATCGAGAAAATATAAAAGAACGATATTATGCTAAATCATTAAACAAAGAGAGAGAAAAAGTAGGGAAACAAGACTTTGATATTATAATGACTAACGCAACATCTAAAAAAATAGATCCTCTTCGATTAAAAGAACCACAATTAATGCTAATTTTTTTGGAAACTTATTTACGTGTGAAAAAATAGATTTATATTATTTACATTAAGTTAACGAATAGAAAATAAGATTGAATAAAGGCTTCAGGAAGTGTTATTGGAATTATTTTACTTAAATATTGAGCAAATTTATTATTTATTTGTATTCATTATATACGCAGATACAACAGTATTGAGACAGATGAGTCTTTAGAGGGTCGCCTATTGTGGATCGAAAAAGCAAAAGAATTTTTAGAAAAAAGGGCTTCAGCTCTTCAAAAGTTACTGTGAGTTTAACAGATTATTTTATCAATTTTTGGTCAGCGATTTTATAGTCATTTCTGTTATTTAGAGACTGCTCCACTTTGAGAAATTGGAGATATAATCGTAGCAGTTTTGAAAAAAGTATGATTAAAGCAGCAAACAGAACCGAAGGTATGGAAATTATTTATAACACTAAATTTTTATACCGTTTTGTGTATAAAGAATTTTCCAGTAATTTTTTAGATATCCTGCTACAAGGTAACCATTAAAATCTAAAAAAAATCATTTTTTTGATCATTAAAATTTGTCGATTGAAGCCTTCACAACTGGAAATTGTATAATTTAATAATAATTTTCTAATTGACGAACCTAATGTTGAACTCGAAAATTAAACTTTTAAATTTAATAGGTGACAATTGAAACGGTCAATATTTTAAAATTCCACATTGCAAGCCTTCTAAACTATTAGATAGATTTCATTTAAGAACTTCAAAATCAAACAATCTTTATACATATTTCTGATTCAGCGCGTTAAAAGTGACTGGAATTGTACACATAATATCAAATTGGAAACATCCTATATTTTCAATAAAAATCAAAATTTAAAATCAAATTCTTTAAAAACCTTAAAAAAGTTTTCTTATAAATCCTAAACGTTATAAAATAGAAGCCATTGAAATTGGATTAATTTTTATTATCTGAAACGTTTCAAATGAATCAATTTTGAACTACAAAATAGAATAATTTTATTTAAAACCACCATGCTATGAGCCTATTACGCCCTCAGAAAAGTGAACGTTTAGATAACCCTTTACCATACCGTTCACTTAGCGGCAGTTAATTAGTTCCACAAATTGCGTCATATATATATATATATATATATATATATATATATATATAGGCCACAGGGAACGACGAAATCACAACGACAGGCCGGCGAAACCCTCGTGTGTCTTGAGGACACGAAGCGACCCAAGGATGACAGCTTTCTGCATCCATCTCGCAAGTTCCTTGGCATATTTTTGGCACGCGGGTATGGCTTTAAGGTTACGAACCAGTGATAATTTAGCACCTCCGAGAGCACCTATCACAAGGACAATTACTCGTACCGAATATTTTGGGTACAGTCGTTGCAGCTCTCTTTTAAGGTCTTGATACCTCTCCTCTTTTTCTTTCTCCTTTGCAGTGATGTTGTATTCGGACGGAGCCGAGAATTCGATCACGAATATCGTTCGTTTCTCGAAGTCTTGGAGAACAATGTCAGGCCTCGAGTGCGCAACGGAGACTGCTGCCCGAAAATCGTAGTTCCAGAAAAT
>CAKNXH010046482.1:0-17267 GCA_932178445.1 Andricus quercusramuli
TCAAACGAATAATAATTGTTTAAACAATTGTAAATTATTTAAAAACAGGAGGAAAATATGCTGTGTCTAATTTGAAAAAAGAAACAATTTTCAATATTTTTCTTATAAGTTTTGAGTACCTAGATGTGTAATAATAATGAAAAGTGTCATAATAATGCATTTTTCATAATGAAATTTAATTTTTTAATATTCTTCTTCATGAAATATATTAGCCTAATTCTAAATGTAGATGCGTAACATAAGTGCGACATAAGGTGTTCTTTGAGAGAACTGATATCGCTCCGCATCGGTATTTTATAAACAAAGCTTAACTAAGCAGGCAAATGAGAGAATGCGTTTTAGGGAATAAAATAGTTTGAAGAATGAATCAATAAATTTTTTAAATGTTTGAAATTATATAATTTTTAAACAATTTTGGGTTGAAACACTACATTTGAAGGATTTTACATTGTTATTGAAACATTCAAATTCAAAAATGTCACTTATAAATTAAAAATTTTAAAAATATTGAAACCACGAAGTACTACAAGGAGACCGCACGCCTGTAGCGGAGATTGTGGTAAACAGCCCACAACCGCGATCGCCTTTCCTCGGATTTTAATCTCTTCCCAGATGAGAGCGCCACATGTGACAAATTGAGGAATTACGATTCCCGTAGTAGCAGACGATCATTTAGTTACAAAGTTTCTCTGAAGAGGCGCTCTCATCTGGGAAGATATCTCGCTGTGGAGAAAATCGGACGAAAGGCGATCGCCAAATGGCGCCAGGTGAAATACGTGATGTGCGGTCTCCTTGTAGTACTTCGTGATTGAAACAATACAAATGTTTATGTTTGCATCCAGCACCCTGGAATCTCGATGATTGGAGGCTTATTTTATTTCAAATAATTCAATTTCAATTTGTTTATTTTTGAATATTTCATTTTTACTTTCTTATTTTAAATTGATTATAACAGATATAGCGAACCTCAAAGCGTGTCCAGAGTTCTTTCAGAGAAATTTGTAAGTGTTCAAAATGATATCATTTCTATACTATTTCAACTTAAAAGCAGTACAATTAAGTGATTATAAGTTGTTTCTTGAAAAATCTAAATGGAAAAATGTAATTTACAAATTAAAAATTAAAAAAAAAATGAAACAATGCAAATTCAAAGTTTACATTCAGCACCCTGAAATTCGAACAATTCGAGGTTTATTTTATTTTAAATAATTCAATTTCATTTAGTTTATTTTTGAATGTTTGATTTATAATTTCTTATTTTAAATAAACAGTCAAATATTTTTAAATATTGAAACAAAAATTTTTAATTAAAAATTTTCAAACTGAATGCTTAAAAAATGGAGTATTTCAGAATGCAATAATATTTGAAAAGGATTCGAAATTGAATAGAAGCATTTAATTATGAATATATTAATCAAATTGTTTTTGAAAATTGAAAAAAGATTTGAAAGTTACAATCGGATGCAAAAAATTCATTAATTACTAAGGCTTTCGAATTAAAATAGTTCAATTTTTAACGTAAAAATCTATAAATTATTCAATTATGAACAGATTCATAATCGTCTTATAACGTCTTATATCGTCTTATACCTAATTTATATTTACAGTTCATCAACTCAACATTTTTCTAGTTTTCTTTTTCTGTCAAAGTTAACCCGTGCCCCCGAGTCTCTGAAATTAACATGGGTTTTTAAATGGGGAAAGCCTGTTTTTAAAAAAAAAAAAAAAAAAAATGGAAAAAAGAGCTACTTGTTATAAACTTTTTGTGAATCAAAGTATTACAACCTCTTAACACATGTTCAAAGAATAATTTCCACCCAGTAATTTTTAATTTTGACTCCCCACCCCCTTTCAGGCCATTGTTATTCTGCTTGGAATGTGACCCAAAAACTGCAAAATAGCAGTTTTCCATTAAATTCATACTAAAAACGGTATTCTTTGGATTTTTTAACAAGTATTATTTTTAATTGTTAAGAGACGAGTTTCCAAGTATTTTCTAAATACTTTTCAATGAATCAAACAATTATTATTTGTGTAAGAATTATATTTTTCTTAAAATATTGGAAAATTATTTTTTTCGGGATATAAGTGATAGATTTTAATTTTATACAGAAATAGAATATACCTACATTGGACAGCTTATAAGAGAATGTAATACACTACTATGCACTGCTGGTGTTTCACACATCGTTAAGCAACTCTCTCTCGACCCTGCGTGCTCCGATACCGCCGCGTAGACAATTGTCGGAACGGCTTATTAGTCCGGGAGCTTGTGAAAAAAATCGTTAGTATTTTAGGAATGATAGTTTTGGAATATTTAGTTACATATATGATGTACATCAACATAGCCCAATTAGGCGGCTAGGTGCTCATTTTAGGAAAGCTCAAACTTTTTGTATGAGTAGCAACTGTAATAAAATTTACAAAATTACCGTTCAGCCGGCCCAGTGCCAGAACATGACCAGTCAGCACCCCTACCCCTGAACAATATGTCGAAAAAATAGTGCCACAAAAGAATTTTGGTTAAGCTTAATTTTTTTTGCATAAGTAGTCCTACCTACAATGACATTAACGAAAATACCGGTCAGCCCGCCCATTACCGGAACCTAGCCAGTTAGCCGCCCCTCGCAATATGTCAAAAAATTCAAAGATTTGACCATTTGGATAGTTTGAATTCTTCATGTAAGTGGTACATGCAATAAAATTGTACGAAAATACCGTTCAGCCCGCACAGTGCACAGTAGGGTGGCCCAAAACCTTTTTTCTTACAGAGGGCAACCACACGGAAAAAATTAGTTGTTGAAATTTTGAATGACAGAGTCAACCACTCTAGGATAGGGTTAAACGTATGTCATGAATTGGAAGAATCGTCTTACAAACCTTAATTGATACATGTTTAAAAAGTAGAAAGAGTTGTCGAAAGTACAAAATAATTTCAATGAAAATCTGGAGACCAGAGGAATAGAGTTCTTGAAACACTGATACACTAATGCTTCGAAGCCAGTCAATGAAACTTTCGATGACTCCTGACGAGTTTTTAGAAAACAGTATAGCCAAGTTGAAAAAATATATATTTCGCGGTTATATTCACTATATTGTTATTCACATAGACTCACGCTTAAGTTATATTTATTTTCACAGATACACACGAACCTATGAAAAATCGAAAGAAATTTTGCGGCGGGATTCGAACTACCTAACACCTATCAAACGCAACTTATCCCTAACAACTAGACCCCACGGCTAACTTAAGACATTGAATATTTTGCGCAAATCCCAGTGAAGAGCCAAATTTAAATCCACGCTCATTTGTTCATTGCCGGTGAACGCGACTCCATTCAGACTTATACATATACCACTTCACCTGAGCGTCACGGCGTGTTAATACAAGCATCCAATGTGACTGTACATTGTGAATATATAGATATGTAGAAGACAGTCAACGAATTCTTCAACCACATATAAATCAGTTATTCGTTTCTGTGCTAGAGTTATTGTATTCCAAATCTTGTGGAATCTGGAGGACTCTTTATGAAAAATTGAATGCTTGTCTCGAACTTTGTCAAAATCTGCTGAATACAAATTCCAAAACTGATGTTTCTAGATTGTCTTCCAATAATTCGATGACTTTTTTCACTTTTTCGATGAAGTCTGCGGTTCTTTAATCAAAATTATACCAGATTCTAAAAAAAGTGGCCTATCCTAGAATGGTTGACTAGTCAAGTGAAGTTTCGACAACTTATTTTTTTCGTGCATTGAGTTTTTGGAATAATTTTTCAGGGTTTGGGAAAATGTTACGGGCAAGTATAGAGGCTTGTTGAGCATTATCCAGCGAATAGTTTTGGGTCAGACCTATGGCTTTGACACCCATAACACACCCCATGGGTAATTAGAAATTACCCTTAAAACCAAAAATGTCAATTATTTATGAAATCGACCTTTTGAGCACTTCGCTATCGTTTTTTTTTACTAAAAATGGTTTCTAGTGGTCTAGTAGACTATTAATCAACATTGGTTATTAATTATATTGGAGGTATAGTGCCAGATCTGGATCCCTTAGCTTAGTACATGTCCGTGTGAGGGTGAGTTTGCATTTGGGTGTATGTGTGATTGCGCATGGAGAGGGATGATGTGTCATGTTTTTGCTTACGTCATAAGAAAGTACCACAGAGGTGAGCCATGATATCGCCCTTTGATATGAGCTGCAAAAGAAGAAGACAGCCATTTTCTATGTCATGTTTTACAGGTATTGAGGAATTTAATATAAAAAACAATGCTATCATGTTACATGGAATCCAGAGAATTATTTTCAAAATTTTGTCATGATACATGTATTACTGAGAAAATGACGCAATGTTACATGTTTTTATGCAAGCTCGAACAAGTTTCGTTTGTACAGGTCACGCAACTCGCAGAATTCAGTGATATGCGTCTCATATCCAGGCTCATAATCCCTTTAATCAATGCCGCTCGTGTGATGTCATAACTGTACTGGGAATTTCTTACATAAACAAAGGTGTCTTATTACATTACAGTCATATCAAAAGGACTGTTTTTTATTATGTACAATTTTAAGAAATTACGATCAATACATTAAAGAATGTATGAACAGTAACAATATCGCAGCCATATAAGCCCCGCACAACTTTGACTCTTTTCAGTTGAACATCATCATATATGCATAACAGAAAAGTTTTTATATGAAGTCGGATCATTCTTTACTCTTTCTCATTCAAACGTCAGTGCTCAAGTGTTGCTTAGCGAAACAAACGTTTTCATCCACGAATCTTTAGAAGTGTGAATCCAGAAACATATTTTTAGTAACTGATTTGAAGGGAAAAAATAATTCCAATATAATTTTGTGTTTGTGAAGCATCCTTTATTGAAAATCAGCGGTGCTATGGACTTCGCTACACTCAAAAAGATAAAAGAATTCTAACTTCTAAAAAAAACTTATTTATTTAATAGAGTCAGCTTCAAAAACTTGAATTTTGAAAGCGGTCACTAGAAAAATTAGAAACTCGCAGAAGGTATGTGGACTGTGGAGGTAGTATGAACAAGAAAGAGATAGAATATTTTTAGCAGCAGGACCATGGTTAAGCAGAGTGTCAATGTATGCCCGATAAGCATACGAATTACTGGGTGGCGATACTACTTTTTAATTGAAATATACATCCACTTGATTGAATAAGGAATGTACTAGATTGTTTACAGGACCAACTTTATCCAACTGTGCGGTATTTGCAACAACCCTAGGGGGTGTTATTAATTTCACCCTAAGACTTAGCATAGTGTGAGCCAAATCAATGTATTCATCACCATGACCAGGAACGACAAACTCTATAGGCGAGTCGTCGGTGAGGGATGAAACAGGTTTATAGTGTACCCATTGAGAGCTTTCTATCGAAGTTTGTGTAGGAGGTATGGAAAATTGATCTAACTCTGACTTTAAGCACTCACAAGAATGAGAATGTAGAAACATTTTAAAAAATATAATATTTTTTTCGGATACGTATTTCATACACTATGGATTTCCAAATATATCATCGATAGGATATTTCAGATTTTTACGCTTCGCACACTTTTTGTAGTCTTGGTTCTGTTTTTATTCTTTGCAGCTTTCTTCCTTTTCACCGTACCACGTTTCTTTATTTTTGGGGGGTTTTCTTTCTTCTCTTATTAATAGGATTTCGACTCACGACCTCATGTGCACCGCGATTAGAAATCGACTGAACCAGTCACTTCTTCCGAATGTTCTTATAACCAGAACCGTTCATAATATTGTCCATTTTATCAATTGCACGTCGTTCCAAATTCTGACCAGATTCTCCAAAACGATTCTTGAATGAGTTTTTAAGTGGAATATTAGAATCCAAATCATTTATAAGTTTCATTCCAGCCCTAAGAGCTTCTTTTCTGACTACACGAGCTCCTCTAGTCAAGAAAGGGAGAACACGCCGAAATAGACTACCGAGAAAGCTTCCAATACGTTTGAAGTGAAGTGTAGCTGTCAGCGTAACAAACTCAAATGGTATTGGCAAACCAACGCGGTCTCTTATATCAATTTCAATTGAAGAAAATCCCGTGAGGAGAACTGGTATGTAGTTAGGTGATGAAAAATTACTGACTTGTGTTTGGCCAAAAGAGTAATCTCTTGTATCTACAGAAACGGTACGTAAAAGTGGTGCTTTCACATCACCAGTAACGTGAGGTTCACAAATATTACAGTAAACAAATAATTTATCCGGAAGACCACTAGCTAGACTAGGCGGATGTCTAGCAGTATACTCATTATTCTCAATTGGAAGTAGATTATCTGGTGCAAAACCTAGAATACGTGATAATTTATCACTAAGTACCAAAAAATGTTTATTATTCGTCAGACATGATTTTCCACACTGTTTTTGTATGCGTACGTAGCTGCTTTTGAATTTGTCATATTTAAACTTAATATGTTGATTCAATTCTGGAAGACTGTTCAGATTGTTTAAAAGAGAGTCAATATCGGTATAAAGACCAGGTTCAAAGAAATTTACAAGGGGTTTTTTCCACATAAGAGGTTTTTCTTCATCTTCCAACTTTTCTTCAATGACAATAAGTGTTATTAAATCTTCCAACTTTTCTCTCATATTTTCATCATTTATTTTATCTTCTGCAACAGGTACTTTATATTTGTGAAGAAGGTCAATACCATTCTTAATGGTTTTTCTATTTTTAATATTACCATCAAATTGTGGGATTGTATGTCCTTCAGTGCCAGCATTTATAAGGGTAATACGATTTTCAAATGAATCATCGTGTCTCACATGAAGAAATGTACGAGGAAGTTGTATTTCTGTGAGCGCTACTGCCCACTGTCCTTGCAACCGAATCTCATGTGGCAGTTGTGTTATAAAATTGGAAGTGCTATTCTCGGGAAAATATTTCATACTACTATTGCTTGGTAAAATGAGGTAAAATTAATCAGCATTCATTTTTGCAATGTTTTTAAATTTGAAGCTGGAATCCATGAATTAAATTAGTCAGGATAACCTATCCACTTGACCAGGAATTGTTTTTTGTTTCCCTTGCCTTCAGTCTGTAATATTATTTCAATCTTAAATTCCTCCCCAGCTATGTCTTTATCTTTTACACCTCCCAGACATTATCGATAGAGCTAACATTATAATGTAATCTTTGAAATTTTCTGCGAATAGGTCGATGTTTCGTAAATGTGTCCTGCGACTTTAACCACTCAAGCACTTTAGCGCTAGAAACTTTTCCTCGCACGGCACGAACTATCTTTTCAGCACCACTGTAGGAGGCCGGATGACTTGGGTTGTAGTATATTCCTTCTAACAGTTTCATCTTGAAATAAAAGACTGCCACTTCGTTATTAATCCTGATCGACGCTGACTGTGTCCTTGATCTTTTCTAATTCTGCTACGACTCATAGCACGAGTTCTTATATTCGAAGTTTCTCGAAGTTTATGTGAATCGCCAGCCTCGTCTGTACTTTCATCGTCTGTTATAAGGGGGTGGAATGTAGAGTTTCTTCTATTTATTACTCATGTCGCGTCCCAGCTGTTTGTCTATTCGAACTCTCCAGTATTCTCTATTTTTCACGAGTTCTCGTGGTATTTCAAGTTCTCGAAGGATATGAGCGAACTGATCTCTACCAGACGGAACGAATCTTTCTCTATGTCTTAATGCATCATTAACGAGATCTGTAATATTTGAACCTTCAATACGCTGTCCATCAGTAAAAACTAATTCATTTTTATCCCGTCTTATTCTGCTGGTAATATTCGGTCTTCTTAAATGATTGAGTAATAAAATACTATTTGCCTGAAAAGTTTTAGGCACTAATGCTGTAATGGTTTCTACAGGTAGAAATTCTCCATTGGATGATTGATTGTCAGTGACTTCATTTTGGTCTTTATTCTCAGTAGGAGGATTTCTATCCTCATCAACAAAGAAGAGAAATTTTTGTAATACCTGACTATATATTTTCCACTTTTTACGCTCATCTAATGGAGAAGGTGAAAATAAGATACGACTCATTTCGGTATCAAGTCTACACTAGTGCTTACAGTTGGTTGCTTTAAATACTCCATATTTGCTGATGAAATGGAATAGACAGAAGATTGTGGTAAGCCTTCACGAAATTCTATGGTTTTTCCATACTCCTTGTATGCTGCCTGCCACTCGGAATAGTAAATAATGATACGCTCAAAATGTCTATCGCACACACTATCTAGATCACGGAGAAACTTTTTTACAAAAAATGTTTTACCACAACCTGTTGGTCCACATACCAACGATGTAACCGGATGCTTTCAGCATGCGTCCATAATTGACAATGATTCAAATTAAATCAGTTATTATTATTTATATAATATTTTGATTCTGTGAGCAGGAATTTTCGATTGCATGCTTTTCTTAATTTCTAGAAATTGATCAATCTGAGACGTTCCGCGTGGTCAGGGATTTTGAGCTGATTCCCCTGACCGCTCTAAATCACGTCAATGAACAAGCTTATTTTCAACGTGACCCTTCCAACACAAACTGAGATTAGCTTACAAGGTCGTGCGACCATCGCCGCGCCGCGTTGGACCATTGCCGCAAAACCCTCGTTTTTAGCTATATTCTGGCAACCTGAGTCAGGTTAGAAAAATGAAGTATAGAATCA
This sequence comes from Andricus quercusramuli, assembly GCA_932178445.1. Taxonomy (NCBI): domain Eukaryota; kingdom Metazoa; phylum Arthropoda; class Insecta; order Hymenoptera; family Cynipidae; genus Andricus; species Andricus quercusramuli. The sequence goes on from CAKNXH010046482.1 coordinate 8,672, forward strand.
TATCATTCCAAGTGATTTTTTTTCGGTTTTTGAAAATATAATAATAGGAAAGGATTTTTCATGCATTTTGGGATAATAAAGAAAATTTGTATACAATTTTCTTTTTGTTTTCAAAGTAAATTTCATTTTATTTAATTCTCTTTGAGAAATATTTTCATAATTTTAAAATAAACGATTAATAGATTTGAATTCATTGAAAATTTTTTTTTTATTCCACTCCTCAAATAAGTCTACATTCATATCTGATAATTCGACTGTGTAGGGCTGAGCCCCTTCATCAAAACAGTCGTGTAAATCAGTTAATAGCGATAAATTAGGGTGATGATCCTGTCCGCATTGTTCGAAAAATGTGACCTCGTTATCCACCCCAAGCAGTCCAAATTGTTCAACTGAAAACAAAAAAGTAAAAGTTCTCACCATTAGCAAGCAGAAGAATATATATTTCAACATAAAAGTCATACGAAATAAACATACAATTATTTTTTTTTAAAGATGCAAAATCAGTTGGGTGTGAGTATGTGTAGGAATGAGAGAGAGAGAGAGAGAGAGAGAGAGAGAGTGATTCTTCACATTTTCATAATTCGATTTTTATGGTCGAAAAAAAATGTATCTTATGTAATGTAGCCAAATGGTAGAGAGTCATATCCTTCAACTAATCGTCTTTTAGGGTATACCGGGCGACATATTTTTTCCCCCTGTTTCGTAATCACCTGATGATAAGGTGTTCTGCGGATGCTACTAAAATTTAATTTAATTGGTTGTGTCTTTTTAATAACGAGATCACAGATTGAGTCAAAGTTTATCATTTCAGAGTTTTTTACAGTTTAAATTGATACCTTTCACTTTGCAAACAGTGTGATTTTTACCATCAGGTGATCGCACCTTATATGCATAACATTTGGGACCACCTGAGACAAATTTTTCTATAAAACTACCGGAATCATAAACTTCAAGTTCATCTGTTAAATCACTATATGGGCAACCTGTATCTGGATAATACTCATTTGGCTCATTAGTGCTGGCAAAAATAACTGTATCCGTGTCAAAATAAAGGACACGACGATCTAGTTGCTTCAAGTATGTGAATAACTTCAAGCGTGCCTGAGCTGTCGTGTAAGCTGATATAGCCACATTAGTAATAGGCGATGGCATCACAGCTTCACTTTTGTACAAACACGAAGCATAAATACTATGATCTTCTACAGGCAAGACACTGTTGAGAATTTTATCAGGACTCTGAACAATTTCCAGTAACTCTTGCTGACTCTGAATGATCTTAGTCTTCGGCATATGTTCTCGTTGGCCTAATTTCTCCCAAAATGAATCAAGACAAAGTTTAGCCAACGAGCGCAATTCTGGATTCTTTTTAATGTTATCAGGATCTAGGGCTATACCTTCAGACTCTAATATGTTTTGAATGAATGCCTCTTTCGATGCCTCATCAGTGCAATAGGCAGGGTATCCGCTGGCTTCATGTTTCAGTTTAAAAAATCGGTTCATGTATTCTATTAAGAGACCACCCATTTTTGTGACCTTGTCATATTGAGTAATTTCATACTGCCAAATTTCAAAAATAGAGGTAATTATATAACCCTCTTGAATTGCTACTTTTAGCTCGTCGGAAACCCATATTCCTTCTATTCCTCTCTCACTTGTACTATTCACATGCGGGCAAGCTTACCGTGCATACGGACAGTTAAAACAGGTAAATATTCGTCAGTAGGAGGCAATACCCTGCATTTGACTAATCCATCAACATTGGTTAAATCAAAGTTCACACCGGTTAATCTCTTGCAGTCATCACCAATATAAACTTTGGGATGACCTATGGGAAATTTGCCATATTTAGAAATAAATGGATAAAGTGAACAAACATCAAGATATGAAATTTTCACCTTACCCTTAGCCTCATAATATGAAAATGTATTACCTGTTCGACCCCCATAGAATGAATCTCGAGGATTGAGTGCCTCAGTCATCAAAAGTGGGTGTTCTTTTAAAAAATGACGTAAATCATCATTTTGAACATTTTCCATATCAAAGGAGCACTCCCACTTTTCGATTACGTCATACACCAATGAGCGAAGTCGATCAGTTTGAGCTTTTGTTCGTTCAAAACGATCATTTAGTGATTCTGAATTTTTAACCAAATGTGATTTTTTATCCCGATTCTATTTGAAGCGATCAGGACACCAATGCCAGTATCAACCATGGAATTGGTAAACTACTTTCCTGTTGCCTTCTTTATCCTCATAATAGCCATCGACTAAAGAACCATCCGGCAATCTAAATTCTCGTGTCCTACCTGCATGAGTAATCTCAATGTCCAATTCGCGTTCTAAGGCTAATAACCATTCGATGGCTTTTCTCGATTGCTTATCAGCCCGCCTATAACCACCGTTCGGTATAACGCCTATTTGATCAGCTTTCAGATCATTTTTTCTAAATACTTTTGAGCAAGCCGATGCAATCGTTGTACTCTGAATAAATGGATCGACATTGGCTACTTTGAGAAATAATGATCTGAAAGCCAAACATGCCCTACGCATAATACTCACATCATTTATACAATATGATTTCAATTCTTCTTTGAAATTAAAATTGTATTCTACCTGATACATGCTTCGTACCACTTGAAAAATGACTCCCGAGCCTCACAAGATATTGTATCCGGTGAAAAATATTTTGCATCCGGAATTTTCACAAGGTAATCCTGGTTCTCAGGAGTATTAAATAAATGGGGAAACGTACCCTTTTTCGCCTCTTCTAACCCAAAAGCTTCAGGCAATTCGCTTAATGGCATGTGAAGGTAATTCAATCTGTCAATAAAACGGGTTTGGATTACCTTCATCAAAAGAATACTTGCCCCATTTAAAATTATCTCAGATGGATTTCTTAACTCTTTCTCTTTAATCAGATGGCTTAAAATAAATTGTGCATCAAACCCTTTAGAATTATGAGCTATACAAACGGTTTCCGTGAAATGACTCGTTTTTCGCGTGGCAAATTTCGTGAACTCAGAAACCGGATCTTTATCAAAAATATACTGTTTGATACCACACCATTTGCAACGTACATTTGGATCAGGATCATCCATACACGCATCACATACCTGTTGTGCAACACACAAATTAGGTACGTGAATTTTTGTGGATTCATGAACAACGACAGATTCACTCTGTTGAATTTAAAAGTCGTAAAAAATGTACGCTACTTTTCTATCATGACGTGGATTCCCAATTGGTGTTATGTAGCACAAATGATTGTCTGGACAAACTTTTTTGCACGTTACACAATTTGAGAATCCACATTTATGATCTTTAACATCTAAATGGTTAATTAATTTTGAACAGCAACCACAAATTTTGAATACTGAGCAAATACTTTTTCCTTTGCTGTACGAGTCAGGATGTGAGTGATTCGTCATACATGAGATCCCATGAAAGGACCTAAGGCATGATTCGCATTTAATTTCCTTTTCGGCATCCCCAAACAGAATATTGTTTTGATTACAGGGTGGCGAAGTGTGACAGGCATTACATTTTTCATGACACAAATGACTTTCTGAATTTTTGTAAGCCTTGTTACATGGCGCACAAAAGTTTCTACTACCCCCCGCACCTATCAAATATAAAATTGGAGAAAAATGGCATTTTGGGGCACCCTCATACAGCAAGTAAATATTTTGTTTAATTATTTCCCCTTTACTCAAAATTTCTGAACTGCCGTCATAAAAAGCTTTTGCCTTTCCTAATCCAAAGCTATCAAAATGGTACACTGTTATTGCTATCTGAGCTTTTGCTAAAAATTGTTGATATTTAATTAATTCTGGAATAGCACATCCATTTTCTGGTATAATAACACCGGCGTCTAGCGTTAGCCTATTAGCGACAGTGCGCTGATGCACTCCACATCTCTCGCGCTTTCGACGCCAGTCATTTTTTAATTCGACGTTAGTTCTGTCAGCCATCAATTTCCCTTTGGAAATTGCTGCTACAATGGCCTGTGGTAGACATGTATTTTCTTCACTAACTATTGTTAAAACTGATTGCTTAAAAATGTCGGATTGCAATTTAACACGACCTTTACCGGCTGGTACCTGAACACGGGACATTTCAACATGAAAAGTATCGTCGATTTCAAAACCTGTGGCACTTCGGACAACTTTTGCAACAAGGTCCCACAGGTCTTCAAAAGACAAGTCTATCAATGGAATTAAGGCTTTCCACGCTACCCCTTATCCGTATCCATCGGACCAAAACTACATCGGTTGGATCGCACCAATCAATTAAATATTAGAACAATTCACGAAATGCTGATTCGAGCCATTCCACGGGGTTATTCTTGCCTGAGTGAAAAATTTTTTATTTTAATTTCAACCCATATAAACCGAGTTCATACCAGCTATATGTGCTAAATATTGAAATTCATATTTAAAGGATTTTTCGATTGAGAGGGGTAAAAATAATGTTTAAATTGAAGTTTTTTAATTTTTGAAAATTCATCTGCTCTCTGTAGTATTCGAGGAATGATATCTGGTTGTCATTTGTGACAAAATATTGTTCACCTATTTTTTAAACAATTTATAAACATTATAATCAATATATTTGTTTGAATAATAATTTTTTTCCCATGATGGATGGGAAGGGAAGGGGGCCTTTACAGGGAAGGGGAGAGCTTCAAAAGGAATTCGAAGGATAGGATAATAAATAAGGAGGGAGAGATTCTAAGGGACTGGATGGAGCATAGAGGGTGGGCAGTGGCGAATGGTATGGCTAATGGGGACGAAGAGGGAGAATACACGTATGTAAGTAAGGTGGGGGTATCGGTGATAGACTACGTGGTAATGAATATGCAAGGATGGGAGGAGACGGAAAAATTCGCAGTAGAGGGGAGGGTGGAATCAGACCATCAGCCATTAAGTCTGTGGACAAGAGGTGAGGGTGGAGGAAGACAAGGCGGGGAAGAAGTCTCGATAGGGGAGAGGGTGACCTGGACGAGAGAGGCGATAGAGAAGTATCAGGAGCGGCTAGGAAAGGTACGCTTTAGAGGGGAGTCTGTGGAAGAGATATGGGAGGATCTGAAAGAGAACGTGAAAGGGTGTGTGCAAAAGAAGGTATTCAGAAAGAAGAAGAAAGGAATGGTGAAGCCATGGTGGGATAGGGAATGTAAAAAGATGAAAAGGAAGGTGAAGAGGAAGTACAAGAAGTGGAAAGAGGGTAATGCGAGAAAGGAGGAGTACGTAGAAACGAGGAAGGGGTTTAGATTGATGTGTAAGAAGAAAGAACAGGAAAAGGAGAAAGAGCTGGAAGAGGAGTTAGCAAATGTTAAGACGGAGGGGGACGTCTGGAAGATAATAAATAGGTTTAGGAAGCGCAGGGTGGGGGTCAGCGAGAAGATAGGGAGTGAGGAGTGGAGGGAATTTTTTAAAGAATCGTTCCAGGGCTCAGATTCAAGGAAGACGGATGGGGGAAGTAGAAGAACGGGGGAGGCAGAGATTGAGGAGTTGAATGACGAGGAGATAGAGAAGCAGATAAGGAAGTTGAAAAGGTCAAAAGCAGCAGGGCTGGATGGGGTAGAGAACGAAGCATGGCTGTTTAGTACACAAGAGGTTAGGGAGAGGCTGAAGGAGGTAGTGAAGAAAGTTTGGAGGGGTGAGGGATTCCCAGGAGGGTGGAGAGAAGGCTTAATAGTGCCACTGTATAAGAAAGGGGATAGAGATATGCAGGAAAATTATAGAGGGATTACGCTAATGAATACGGCGTATAAAGTATATGCGATGGTGGTGGCAGAGAGACTGCGGAAGGATGTTGAGGGGAAAGGAATATTGCCGGAGACGCAGGCGGGATTTAGGGCGGGTAGGAGTACTATCGACAATATTTACGTGCTGCAGCACGTGGTAGATAGAGAATTAGCGAAGAAAGGGGCGAGAGTGTACGCGTTTTTTGTGGATCTCAAAGGCGCGTTTCCATCGGTGGATAGGGGGAGGTTGTGGGAGGCGATGGAGGATAGGGGAGTAGAGAGGGGCCTAATTGAAAGGGTAAGGGAGATATATGAAGAGACAAAAGACAAGGTAAGAGGAGGGGAGGGGATTTCGGAGGGATTCTGGATGGATAGGGGGTTAAGGCAAGGGTGTCCACTTAGCCCAACGCTTTTTGCGATTTTAATTGCGGATATGGAAAGTAAGCTGGAGGCTGGGGTGGTAGGAGGAGTCAGGATAGGAGGGGTTAGAATTTGGTCACTAGCGTATGCAGATGACATAGTGTTGCTGGCAAGCAGCGAGGAGGCCTTAAAGGAGATGATTAAGAGGTTGAAAAGATACCTGGATAAAAAGGGGTTAGAGCTGAATGTGGAAAAGTCCAAGGTTATGGTGTTCAGAAAAGGAGGGGGAAGGGATAAGGGAAGGGAGTGGAAGTGGAAGGGAAAGGAGGTGCAGGAGGTGAAAGAGTTTGTGTACTTGGGCTTCGTGTTTCGAAGGAATGGTGGAGTGGATGGTCACATAAAAGAGAGAGTGAGGAGGGCAAATGTAGTGATGAGGCAGGTGTGGGGGTTGGGAAAGAAGTTATTCGCAGATGATTTTGGAAGGAGAATGAAATTGTTTGATTCACTAGTGATGAGTGTGCTATTGTATGGGGTAGAAGTGTGGGGGTGGAAGGAAAGTGAAGAGGTTAATAGAACGCAGGAGAGGTATGTAAAGTGGACCCTGGGGTTGGCAAGGAACACGCCTAATTATATTGTCAGGAGGGAGACGGGGAGAGCGAGTGTAGGAATTCTAGCAGGGAGCCGGGCGTGTAAATATGAGGAGAAATTTTTGGAAGAGGGGGGAAGTAGGCTAGTTAGGGCGTGTTGGTGGGAAAAGGAGAACAAGGGAGGGGGTGGGAAGATGGAGGCTGAGAGGGAAAGGTATTTTAGAATGAATGGACTGCAGATGGATGAAGTGAGAAGGATGCACGAGGAAGGAAGGAAGGTTTATGACGTGGTTAAGCAAAACGGCATGGAGAGAGAGAAGACAGAAGGGGAAGAGAGAATAAGAGAGTCAAGATTCAACGGGAACTATGTGTGGATTATGCCAAGTGCAAGAGCGCAATATTTATGTGAGAAAGGAGAGAAAGGAAGTCAGGAGCTTATAGCGAGGATGAGGTGTGGGTGCATGGAGGGCTTCAATAGGTTCTGGCTCTCGCGAGAGAAGAGGATGTGTGAACTGTGTGGAAAGGGGGATGCAAGAGTGGAGCACTGGTTGGAGGAGTGCGTGGAGGTAGAAAGAAGTGAGATAAGCATGGAGGTATTGTTGCATGAAAAGGGGGAAAAAAGGGCAGTAGCATGGGTGAAGGGAGTGTTGGGTAAGATGGAGATGAAGAGAAGGAAGGAGGAAGAGGAGTGGAGAAGGAAAGATTGTAAATAGGAGAGAAAGTAGATATAAGTAACATGTAAATATTGTAAATAGTAGATAAGTAGTAGGTATTAGAGCGATAACAGAGGTTGGCAAGCGAGGCAATGCGAAAAAGTAGGGATATGCGAGCGAGGCGAAGCGAGGAAGGCAAGGCGATACGAGCGTGCGGCTTAGAGATAAGGAATGGAAGGATGTTAGTTTTTAAGGGTTAGTTTTAAGAAAATTCTGTAAAAAATGGATGTGTAAGCAAGTCAATTTTTTAAGGCCAGCAGGCTGAAAAATAAACGTTTATTTATGACCAAGGCGTATCCAACGATACGTTTAAAATTTTTCTGGGACTATTGGTTCATACCAGCTATATCTGCCAAATGTGGAAATTCACATATAAAGTTTTTTTCGATTGAGAGTGGAGGGGGTAAATATAATGTTTAAATTGAATTCTTTTCATTTCCAAATTTTATTTGCTCTCTGTGGTATTCGAGGATCGATACCTGGTTATCATTTGTGACAAAATATTGTTTAACTATTTTTTAAACGATTGATAAAAATTATAAACAATACATTTGTTTAAATAATAATTTTTTGTCCATGATTCAAAAAACTCCCAGAGATATGGCCAAGACGTATCCAAGGATACCTTTAAAATTTTTCTGGGACTATTGGTTCATACCAGCTATATGTGCCAAATGTGGAAATTCACATTTAAAGGATTTTTCGATTGAGAGTGGAGGGGGTAAAAATAATGTTTAAATTGCAGTTTTTTAATTATCAAAATTGTATCTGCTCTCTGTAGTATTCGAGGAAAGATATCTGGTTGTCATTTGTGACAAAATATTGTTTACCTATTTTTTAAACAATTGATTAGCATTACAAACAATATATTTGTTTAAATAATAGTTTTTTGTCCATGATTCAAAAAACTCCTAGAGATATGCCAAGACGTATCCAACGATACCTTCAAAATTTTTCTGGGACTATTGGTTCACACCAGCTATATATGCCAAATGTGGAAATTCACATTTAAAGGATTTTTCGATTGAGAGTGGAGGGGGTATAAATAATGTTTAAATTGAAGTTGTTCGATTTTTAAAATTTTATCTGCTCTCTGTAGTATTCGAAGAACGATATCTGGTTGTCATTTGTGACAAATTATTGTTTGCCTAGTTTTCAAACAATTTATAAACATTATAAACAATATATTTGTTT
>CAKNXH010046482.1:18155-28633 GCA_932178445.1 Andricus quercusramuli
TTTTTTTTCCATGATTCGAAAAGCTCCTAGAGATATGGCCAAGGTGTATCCGATGATACCTTTAGATTTTTTCTGGGACTATTGGTTCATACCAGCTATATGTGCCAAATGTGGAAATTCATATTTAAAGGATTTTTCGATTGAGAGTGGAGGGGGTAAAAATAATGTTTAAATTGGAGTTTTTCAATTTTCAAAATTTTACCTGCTCTCTGTAGTATTCGAGGAACGATATCTATTTGTCATTTGAGACAAAATATTGTTTACCTATTTTTCAAACAATTCATAAAGATTATAAACAATATATTCGTTCAAATAATAATTTTTTGTCCATGATTCAAAAAACTCCTAGAGGTATGGTCAAGACGTATCCAACGATACATTTCAAATTTTTCTGGGACTATTGGTTCATACCAGCTATATGTGCCAAATGTGGTAATACATATTTAAAGGATTTTTCGATTGAGAGTGGAGGGGGTAAAAATAATGTTTAAATTGAAGTTTTTTAATTTTTCAAAATTTTATCTGCTCTCTGTAGTATTCGAGGAACGATATCTGGTTGTCATTTGTGACAAAATATTGTTTACCCATTTTTTAAACAATTGACAAACATTATAAACAATATATTTGTTTAAGTAATTTTTTTTTCCATGATTCAAAAAGCTCCTAGAGATATGGCCAAGGTGTATCCGACGATACGCTTAGATTTTTTCTGGGACTATTGGTTCATACCAGCTATATGTGCCAAATGTGGAAATTCATATTTAAAGTTTTTTTCGATTGAGGGTGGAGGAGGTAAGAATACCCAAGTGCGTATTCCAATACGGCCCAACATTGGCCCAGTATTGGCAAAAATGTTGCCGAAATTCGGCTGCCAGTATTGGGCCATAGCTGGATGTGTAACTACGGTATGCACTTGGCGGCCAATTCTGGCCCAGACTCTGGCTGCCATTACCGGAGTTGATTAAAAAAATAATACAAAATCATTGAATTGTTTTAGGCCGCATCTATATACGACTGCATAACGTCCGAATATTTATTATAATTTCAAAAACTGAAATTTCATTCAAACATTTTGTTTAACTTTAGCACTCACTACTGCTATAAGCTAAAGATATGACAAAAAAGGTATTCAAAAAATAAATAATAATTTATTGCGAGTAATTTTACTTTGAATATTAATGGGTCCTGGTGTAGAGTGAATACATATTACATATTTAAATATTATATTATAAATAAAATTTTGAACGCTACGGGGTATCGAACCTACATCTATACCTAAATCTATCGCCTAGCAGTCGGGAGTCTTAACCATTGCGCTAAACTTCTGAGTTGAAACTTTATGAAAAAGCCACCCTTATAAGCCACAGCTCAAAACAAATGTAATATTTCGTTTTTTGGCGTTTTAGACTACTTTACAACTTTAGACAATGAAAGGGAAATGTAATTTTTTATGAACATTGAAAATTTGTAATGACGGAACTTAGAAATTTCATCGTGAACTTTGACAATTTTTTAATAACAAATTTTTTTAAACTTCCGTGTAAGTTTTGGGTTTTAGGTGTTGTAGACCATTTTACAACGTTTAAGATTGACATAAAATCTAATTTTTTCTGAACATTTACAATTTTACATAAAGATGGAACTTGGAATTTTTTTCTTAAAAAAAATCAGGAAAAAAGTTGCATTCGAGACAGTTGTATTTATAGTTCTTAGACATTAGAAAACACATAAATCTGAATAAATACTTGGCACCTCTTTCCGTCCTTTGCAGGGCCAGACCTTGCCTTTTCCTATTGAAACATGTTTAGCCAAAGTAAAGACGAAGTTGGGAACAGCAGTGCGCCGAGTCTGGGCCGAACTCCGGCTTTTCCTCTTCAAACATGGTTTGCCGTTGTAAGTCACACTGGGCGCAGTGATGCGCCTTTGCTGGGCCAGACTCCGGCCTTTCCTATTAAAACATGTTTGGCTAGAGTAAAGACGAAGTTTGGAACAGTAATGCGCCGCGTTCGGGCCGATCTCTGGCTTTTCCTGATAAAACATGCTTTGCCGTGATAAAAGTAACACTTGGTCCAGTAATGTGCCATCACTGGGCCAAGCATCGGCGGTAGATCAACAAATTTGAATAGCCAATATAGGCAACCAGTACGGGCACAACATTGAGCCGATTAAAATGCCGATATTGGCCCAATAACATTAGCCGATCTTTGGCTGCCGAAATTGGACCAAGCCTGGGCCGTGTTTTCAGTTCCGGCAATTCGCACTTGGGTAATGTTTAAATTGAATTTTTTCAATTTCCAAATTTTATTTGCTCTCTGTAGTATTCGAGGAAAGATATCTGGCTGTCCTTTGTGACAAATTCTTGTTTACCTATTTTTTAAACAATTTATAAACATCATAAACAATATATTTGTTTGAATAATAATTTTTTTTTGCATGATACAAAAAGCTCCTAGAGATATGGCCAAGACGTATCCAACAATACCTTTATGAATTTTCTGGGACTATCAGTTCATACCAGCTATACGTGCTAAATATTGAAATTCATATTTAAAGGATTTTTCGATTGAGAGTGGAGGGGGTAAAAATAATGTTTAAATTGAAGTGTTTTAATTTTTGAAAATTCGTCTGCTCTCTGTAGTATTCGAGGAATGATATCTGGTTGTCATTTGTGACAAAATATTGTTTACCTATTTTTTAAACAATTTATGAACATTATAAACAATATATTTGTTTGAATAATAATTTTTTTTCCATGATCCAAAAAGCTCCTAGAGATATGGCCAAGGCGTATCCAACGATACCTTTAAAAATTTTCTGGGACTATTGGTTCATACCAGCTATATCTACCAAATATGGAAATTCACATTTAAAGGTTTTTTCGATTGAGAGTGGAGGAGGTAAGAATAATGTTTAAATTGAATTTTTTTAATTTCCAAATTTTATTTGCTCTCTGTGGTATTCGAGGAACGATACCTGGTTGTCATTTGTGACAAAATATTGTTTACCTATTTTTTAAACAATTTATAAACATTATAAACAATATATTTGTTTGAATAAGAAAATTTTTTTTCAATGATTAGAGATATGGCCAAGATGTATCCAGCGATACCTTTAGATTTCTTCTGGGACTATTAGTTCGTTCTGGCTATATGTCCGAATATGGAAATCCATTTTCGAAGGGTTATTCGGTATTCATTGACAGTGGAGGGGATGTAAACAATTTTCAATTGGTTAGTTGTTCACTATTCTTCGTTCGTTACAGTTGACAACAGTATTATCTTCATCTATTTTGTATTTATTTAGTGTTAGTTTACAAAATTATAAATTAAACGACCAAAAACTTTAAAAATTGTTATAAACATTGTATTTGTTTAAATAATGATTTTTACACGCTGAATGAAAAATCTCCGAGGGGTATTTTATTGAAGTATCTACTAATAAGCTTGAAATTATTTTTGGACTGACACATGTGTTTATATTGTGTTCCGAATTGTTTATAACAATTTAATTGTTTAAAAATAATTTTGTTGGCCTAATTCGGAAATCTCCTAGAGATATGGCTGAGAAGAATCCAAATATCTCTTTGGGTTTTCAATAGGACAATTAGTTTTCTTTAAATAAATTCCCCACTTTTCAAATCTATGTGTATAGCTAAATGCAGGGTCGTCATTAATCGCCCTTCAAACAAGTGGTCGAGAGTAGCGGGAGTAGGAATCAGATTGCACCCTTTCGAGACGCCTGCAAAACAGGTGTCCGAGAGCGGCTGGGGGTAGGTCCCAACCACCTGGGCGAGGGGGTCCGCGCCATAGTGCGGTGAAGGGGGACGGGGAAAGTGGAGGGGGTAGTCTGTCCATAGTGGCCCGGTACTACTCACATTGATAATGGATAGAAAGAGGAAATTGTACCAATATATTTGAGTCGTTATATCTTTCACTTTTAGTGAGTACTGAACTGACACGTAATGAGTATAAATATTTTTTGTGATGAGTGCTTATGCCATTTTAGACTAAAGAAATCTTTTTCAAATCATAAATCAGACGGTGAAAGGGTGAATAAATGTAAAATGATATTATCAAAAGTAGGAGAAAATATCTTACATTTAAAAAATTAAAAATATAAAGAAATGGTTCCACTTTCTTTCAATGCTGACATCGAATTTTTTTTAGATCCTATCGTAAAAGAAAAATCGTTGGATATACATGACGATGATGTAACGCCCAACACGCTGCGTATCAAAAGCATGTCCCTCACAGTGTTGCGTTTTATTTTAAATGTAATTTCGATGACTCGCTTTCTAGAATTAAAGTCTATCGAGGTGGAGTTTGCATTACATAAAAGACTTAGCTGAACGAATTGATGGTTATTCAAAGAAAGTTGCTCTTATGGAAACCTTTAAAGTTGAACAACAGCAAGATTTTTGTTCAGCTAAGACATGTCATATATGTGGGAAAGCATTAGGGGTTGATGATGTTATACATAGTGATCATTTCCATCTTACCTAAAAAATTAGGGGTGCTTCTAATCAAGATTGTCATATAAATTATAAAAATCCTCATATAGTTCCATTAGTTTTCTACGATTTATCCGGCTATGACTCTCACTTTTTTATGAAAGCTCTTTCTTGTCAGAAGTTACGAAGGCGAGCTTACATTCCTCCCTAAAGAAAGACACATATTCCCTACCAAATATGCAGATGGAAAAAGTGTAAAACTTAGGTTCATAGATTATTCCCGTTTTATGTCAAGCAGCATTGAAAATTTGGCATCTTACGTAAAAAACGATGATAAAAAAAACTACTCTGAAACATTCTAAATATTTAAATGAATTTAATTCACTAACTAGGAAAGGCCTCTACTTTTATGATTATATTGACAATTTACAGAAATTGAATGAAACACAATTACCTCCAGAAGTAGCATTTTATGCTTCATGAAATAGTGAAAACGTTTCGGAGGCGGATTATTTGCACGCTTGTAAGGCTCGTAATAAATTTGATATAAAAACTTTAGGTTGATACTCCGACTTGTATTTGAAGACTGATGTTTGTCTCTTAGCTGTCATTTTCGAGAATTTTAGGTACAATTTTTCTTCCACCTGCAATTTAGACCCTTTACATTATTACACGGTACCAGGGCTTGCTTGTGACGCAATGCTTGAAATGCTTGGTATATGGGTTCAGATTTTGATTCAAACATTAGAATCTTATCTCACATGCTTTGATCGTAATAAGCAATGTGGCGCAGCTACGAGTGAATTTTTACCATTCAGTAATTTCACATGGGAAGAAAATTTTCAGAACAATTTCAATGTTAGTAACATCCCCGATGATTCGCCAGTTGATTATATAATTGAAGTTGATTTCGAATATTCAGAGGAATAACATGAATTACATAACGGCTTTCCATTTTGTCCAGAGTACTTCATGCTTCCTCTTTCAGAATGTAAAATTTAAAAATTAGTAATGAACTTAATACAAAAAAGACGATACACAGTACATATCGAAATCTTAAACAATATGTAAATTCAGGTATGAAAATATCTAAAACACATAGACTATTAAGATTTAATCAAAAAGATTTGCTGAAGGATTATGTAGATCTAAATACAGAATTGCAAAAAAAATTGACTAACGAATTTCAAAAAAAACTCTTATAAGCTAATGAATAATTCTGCGTTCAGGAAAACAATGGAAAATGTTAGAAAATGCAAAGATGTTGGACTGGTTAAAAAATGGGAAGGGAGGCATGAAGCGAAAGCCTTATTTGCAAAACCTAACTTCAACAACTGTACCATATTTCTGGAAAATATGGTTATGATTGAGCTTGATCGATTGAAAGATAATGTCAACAAGCCTATTTACACAGGATTCACTGTTCTTAATGCATCCAAAATATAAATGTACGATTTTAATTACAATTATATTAACCTTTAACGGGTACACATACAGCTGAAGGTCAGAGGGTGCACACCGACTTTCAGTTGGGTCACTGTTTTCTCTCATAGTTTTACATGATCGCTCTATATTTCGTCATCAATACCATAGAAATATATACAGTGCAACCTCCGAATAAGACCGTGCTCGGGCTTGTAGGGGAATATAATTCCGAGAAATGAGTTACCCTCACCCGCGGTCCGAAATCGCCACGATAAATACTCGGCTCAATAGGACCGCTCCAGATAGGACCGCTTGCACTCCATGAATTTCACGTGCAAAGTGTGGCAACCTAACATAGATTGCATAGTTCTTATCCAGTTTTTTAATGTTGGCTTCGTGTAATACCTGGTAAGTACATGTGAATTATTGTTCCTTAATTACATCTTGTGTATAATATTAGTAAAAATGAGATTTTTCGAGTAAACAAAAAAACATAACCTAACATAATGTTCGTTTTTAAAACCTTCCGATTATTTTTTCAAATGTTTTAATTTCTTTGTAGATTAAAGATGATGGATATGTTACTTTGTGTTACCTTTTTTTGAGATAGTTGAACATTTTTATTAATACATTCGTATAAAAATGTGTGAATATTACTAAGTATTGACGATAGAATAATCAGATTAGAATCAATTGAAATTTTCATTACTATACTATTATGGAAAGCATAAATTAAGATCAAAACGCAATTTCCACGCGCTTATTCGGAGAGGGCTTATTCGGAGGTTCCACTATATTTCAAGACAGGACTAATATCAACAATGTACGGAGTTCGAAAGAAATCAACTTTATCTTGGCGTTATTGACTCATTTTGGCATTATTGTCGTAGTTCGGACCGTATCGTCACATGACTCTAAGACCTTCAAATTTAGTACCTATCAGATATACTGAGTCTTAGGACCTTTCGACCAAGTCTTTTAATATTTTCTTCTTTATCTAATAACATTTTATATTCTCAATTCACCGGCACAATTTAAATATCCGAATAATCGTAAAGGAAATAATAGTAAGCAAAAATAGAATAAACAGCCTCATTCTGAGGAACTAAAATTAGGGGATAGGTAAAGTGTCGAACACTTAACTAGAAAGACTATGAGAAGTATATAAGTGGCAAACTCAACACTAGGTAAGTAAGTGTAGAAAAATAGTCCTACTAATAAAATTTCTAGTTTTTCATGACTAGCGAGAATCTCTCAGCCTTTGTTTAGTACAGCTTGTGCATATTTTTTTGGAGAACTGAAGACATATTGAATTGTCACAGTTGACACATTTATATCTTGTCATTCGTTTGAGTTTTGGGTCGCAAGTCTTGCAGGTCTTTCTGGAAGTGTGTAGATCTGGAAGCTCAGAAGATGGTTGTGGAGGTATTCCTGTGCCAAGTACTGTATCGAGCAAACTTTTCACTTCATCTTTCAAAGAAGGATCCTGCCGCCGTGTCTGTAGATATCGTGTTATCAACTCTTCACATAGTTCTTCAATAAATTTGAATATAAAGATGGAAGGGTTACCTATGAAAGAACTGTACACTAAATGTGGTTTGGAACTTGACATGTCGCATATTCGGTGAAAAATTACGAGTGGCCACCAGTTACATTTTCTGATTGATGTATATTCAGAGCGTCAACTTTACATTTGGTTTCGTTATAGTATATTATGATCTCTGGTTTTCCTTTATCTTCGTCGATGTTCTTCTCGTGGAGCATAGTGGACAGTAGAAGATAGTTCCTGTCTTGTTTCGGGACTTATATTTCCTACAAATCCGAACATTGAGCTTCCTACGCGTCTTACCACTGAAGCATGGAATTTGAGGGGTATTTTTTTCAGAGTCCCAACAAGGGTCAATCCACGTTTTTAAATTATACGTTTTAAAATTGAATGGTGTGCGAAGAATAATGAGAATCAGCGAGTGCAGACGAGATGAGCGTGGGTCTCCACTCTCTACGCTGGTCCTAACAACGGGTATGTGGCCGGACCGTGGCGTTCAGGTATGAATCAATGCGAAGAACCGTTGGGGGGCATACATGATACATGGAACAAAGCAGATCAAAACACATTACAAATAAGGAAAGAACAAATACATCATAAATGGACGAAAACACAAGAAACCCAGAAGGAACAATTATACGAGATATTCAGAGGGGGGGGGGGGGGTGGAAGCAAAGATCAGAAAGTCAAGAGAAAAGGGTATGGTGCCCTTTAGGAACAGAACAAATCACTAATATATCGAAAATAAATAAATCACCAGTATATGAGAAACAAGGCAAGAGCACAAAGGAACCCACAATGAGCAATAATACGAAATATTTAGGGGCGTGTCAATCAACGTCAAAAGTATAACACCGATATATGCACTTACTTTGTTGATATTTGTCACCTTGTACTTCTCCAAGAGATAGTTTCTTCGTCGTATGTCTGCTAATTCATTTACACGTTGTGCTAGAATAACTTCAAGAAGTATAAATCGAGCTTTTTATTTGTTCATTTGACTATGTCGTTCTATATCGGATGATCCATGAACAAATCCCATACTTCCTTAGGTGTTGGTTTGAATCCCAGAGCCTTGGCTGGTGCTTTCACACCAGGTAGAACCCTCAAAATATTTCCCTGTCCAGTTCTGACAAGTTAGCTCGGTCCACCTGATCGCCATTCGAAATCATCTTTTGCCAGGTAGGTGATGGGTATTCCAAGTTTACATCCGCTTCCCTTGCCCTCTCAATTTCCTCAGCCGTGTGTGTTTGAGGATTCCTAGTGGCTCGAGGTCGTTCATCGTCGTATTCATCACCGGAACTGTCACTTTCACTATGATAATCACTGGAAACAACATAGGATCATCGTCCGAATCATTTGCGAATGATAGTGAATTTACACATTGACATTCGTTTGGGAAAAATATGAAGGTGGTACCCAGTGGAGCAAGCCAAGAAAGAATCATTTACTAAGTGAGTTTGGAAGTTTTTTATTGATGCATGCGAATCATAAATTTGAATTTCAAAACAAAATCTTATAATTAAAAATTATTACTTAATAACTATTGTGTTATTGTTTCAGCTGTTTCTTAAAAATGGCTGTCAGTTACATCAATCTAACTCTATTCATCATCATACCGGAATGTTGGGCGATAAC
This sequence comes from Andricus quercusramuli, assembly GCA_932178445.1. Taxonomy (NCBI): domain Eukaryota; kingdom Metazoa; phylum Arthropoda; class Insecta; order Hymenoptera; family Cynipidae; genus Andricus; species Andricus quercusramuli. The sequence goes on from CAKNXH010046482.1 coordinate 27,215, forward strand.
CGGAGAACCCTCGTTTTCCGAAATCACCAAGCTTTGGGCCATTACCAACAGCAACCCTACCTTTGATGTTCATTTGCCGGGAGTGTTTTAATGGCAATTTCTAATAAACAGGGCGCAACTCATTGGTTCCAAGTTCTCGAGGGTGTGAACCAACAACACCAGAACGCACATCGATTGCATCAGTTTCCGAAACAGGATTACCTGTAACAGCAATACCTTCAAGAGCAAGAGCACCAGCAACAACAACAACAACAACAGGAGCAACGACAACAACAAAGTGACATTGAAGATGATATAGATAATAATGATAGTGGGTTTTTTGAATCCAGTAGTGTAATCTTCAACGAGAACGATGATGATGATGATGTCATTATGCTTGTGAAATTATTAATGTGAACTGAATTTTTTTTAATAACAGTGTTAAGGTTTTCGGGAAACAGAAAGAGGTTTCAGTTACGGCTAACCTACAAAAAAAGATACAAAAAAGCTATGTTTTTGTCGTAAAAACAAAACGCAACTGATTAATTGAATAAATAAATATATTTATTTAATTTGCCAGCGCTATTTTGTTTTGACGATAGAATAATGAGTTCTTTGTAGCTCTAAATACACTTTCGAGTGAAAATCCTTTGACTTGAGTTCGCCTTGGCGATGTCTTAAGTTCGTGTCCAAGACATCGACGTCTGGCTGCATCTCAAAATTGAGACGAGACATAACACAATGTATTAAATTAGTTATTTTCAATTTAAAAATTCGGAAGCTGTGAGTCTGAAAGAGTATAACCTTCAAAAGTTTTCTTCGAAAAAATTGTAATTGTAATTTTCCCTAAGGATCTCCTAAGCCGTTAGAAATACGCAGAAACAAACAATATTTTCGGTATCATCAACAGACAAGTATAATAAAAATGAAAATCTGTAATTGAATTAATTCAATATATATATATATAGTTAAAAGTTTTTCATAAGGACAACCGCAGGATTTCGCCGGGAGCGGGTGCTCATCTGAAAAATTGCGCCCGCTCCCAGCGAAATCGCGGTAAAATTTCAGCTGTAACCACGTCTCACAACCGTGAGATGGGTGGTTACAGTCTGCGCGAATTCAATACGATGATCCGGCGAAAGTCTCGTGCACCCTGAGGACACGGAGCGACCCAAGGACGACCGCCTTCTGCATTCTCCCTGCAAGTGCCTCAGCATTTTGTTGACACGCAGGGATGCTTTTCAGGCTATTAACAAGTGAAACCTTGGCACCTCCAAGAGCGCCAATGATCAGGACGATTAGCTTAACAGAATATTCCGGGTATAACCGTCGCAACTCCCTCATAAGGTCTTTATACCTTTCTTTCTTTTCTTTCTCCTTCGCTGTGACGTTTTTGTCCGCTGGTGCCGAAAATTCGATAACGAACATGGTTCGTTTCTC
>CAKNXH010046484.1:0-22979 GCA_932178445.1 Andricus quercusramuli
CCCCCCCCCCCCCCCACCGTAATACAGAAAGGGTGCTAAAAAATTATGGGGATCCAACAAGAAAAAGCTATAACTGGGAAAAGTTAGTTAGCTTATGCTTAGAAAAGGACGTATTTATTACAAATACTTGGTTTATACATAGAATGATCCACATTTACACCTAGCGTAAAGAAAATAGCCACAGTATAATTGACTAAGAGAACTCGTCAAACATACAAGAGTCATGAGGGGCTCTGAATGTAATACTGACCATCACCTTCTAGTCTCCAAAATAAGCTTAGGGCGGGGATGGAGAAGATATAGAACCAAACAAACGAAACAAACGCGAAACAAGATTGAAAATTTACAGAAACCGGGATATCCGAAGATACATAAGACAGAAAAGTGTGGCGACAAATAGTTTATAAAAAGAATTTGAGTAGAGTGTATGACGCTTGAAACGAAAGACCTTAGATACTAATAGGCCCAAGTGGGGGACCGTACACACAATAATTTTTTGAGGCTCTTTACTTGGGGTGATCACTAGAGAGATTGATCAGACTCCTGGGTCGGAGCAATGTTGCGGGACGAACGTGTTATTTAAATAAATAACACGCAAATTGTAGATCAATCTAAAACATGTATATCTCCTTCCCCACATTACTATTTTCCAACCGTGCGAATCAGGCCTACCCCGAAAGGGAAATGGCCTAATGGTATAATAATAATTAATGTTCATGGTACTTGAAAATTCAAACAATTTATTCTATTTTTACATTCTCATCCAGAGAAGGTATTAGATTTGTGTAAAATTTGACCCCACCCCCCATTTTTGTCAAATGTCCATTTTTCAATAATCATTTAAAAATTTATCATATATATGTTCCAAAAACAACTAAGATACTTTTTTTCGCCACTTTTCAGATAGTTGGAAGAAATCTTTCTGATTGTATGATTTATTTTTTATTAGACAGATACGGAAATGTACGCTGAAGTGAAGGAATTTTTATCTGTCATTTTTATCTGAAGAACATAGAACATAACATATTGTAATTGCGAACCGCGACAACCAAATCGCGCGCCGTGATCGCGATCAAACTTTTGAGTTTACATTAAACGATGAACAGAAATGAGCGTGGCGCAAGACTTACATGATTTTTAAACGAAATATCGAGCGCGAAGCGCGAGTGTCTTGATGAGAATGTATTCCTTAAGGTCGATAGAACCTTAAGTAAATTAGTTCCTCTTTCTATGTAAAGTTTACATAATTATACCAAAAGCAGGTCATAACGATGAAGCTAACTAAGAGAGCATTAGCCCGCGAAGCGCGCAATAGTAAGCACATGAAGTGCGAAAACCAAGATGAACCGAGCTTAAAGCATCAATCAAATGTGTCCGAGCGCGTAGCGCGAGGTGAATATATTATCGAGCGCGAAGCGCGAGATAAACATATCATCGAGCGCGAAGCGCGAGATACAACAGGTGCGCGCCCTAGGCGCGCTCAAACTTGCGAGCGAAGCGAGCCGCGCGCGAAGCGCGCGATGAGAATGTGCCCGCGAAGCGGGCAGATTTTTGTTCATCTGTTTGTCTTTATTTAAATTTTAAGAATCAGGGAAAAAAGTGGACTATTTTTCTAATAGTTTCAGTTTCAATATTTATTTTTTCAATATGCAATAAATGAAATTATTTATTCGAACGAAATGGATAGAAATCGGGGAAGTTTAATTCCTAAAATTGGAGGACTGATTAAAAATATTAAGGAGGTTTTTTTAATAACCAACAAAAATAAAATCATCTAATTGGTTAAATTGTTTCTTTATTCTTGTTATGAAGAAGGATTTCTTTTTCTCCCTCTTTTCTCCTTTATAATGTAACTGTCTTTGAAGAACCGGAAAGGAGGTAGTTTGGAAATCTCATTTTAATTTGTGAATTTTTTCATGTCCTGCTGCAGTATAAATTTATAGTAGTGGCTACCCCGCCGGCGCCGGAAAACAAGTTCCTTGCCGGCTCCGGGAATTAAGTTCCGTGACAGCTGTTTTTTTGTTGTCGCTGACTGTAAAGTTCGGAAAAGTGTGCAAAAAGCATATTGAAAGCACACGAAAGAGACTGTCACGCATTGTAGAGTAAGGCCATGTGATGAATAAATTTGTCAAAACTAGTTTTAACTAGTCAAAACGCGGGGTAGCCAAGTGCTTTTGTGAAAACCCGGAGAAATTTTAAATTTCATCTGATTTCGTGTTTCAACTGAAAATAAATATCAGTTAAAACTAGATTTACCCAATCATGCTTTTAAAAGAACTAGTTTTACCTGCACTATTCAGTAAGAACCCGAAATACTGAGTTTGCAGTGACTGTTCACAGAAGAATGATTAGTCACAGCTGGAACCACTTTTCCAACTCGCCCTTAAAAGAAACACACATGCTAGCGACTGGTCACAGGAGAGTGATTGGTCACATCTCGAACCACACTGAATAAGACAGGTGAAACTGGTTCTTCCAAAAGAAGCCCCGGTGGCTCAGACGATAGCGCGTCGGACTTCCATGCAGGAGGTCCGGGGTTCGATCCGGGAGCCGGGTACCAATGGAAAATTTTTTATGTACTTCTACGGGGGCTTCGGTGGTTCGAAATCCACCTTAAACTGTAGGTCCCCTCAGAAAAAGCTGGTATCGTACCAAGGTGGGGCCCCATGTCGAGGGGAATAGTCTTGGAGGTCGAAACCGATTCTGTGAAGACTAGAAAATGAGTCAGCGATCTCCTTGCGTAGAGGCAGGCCCTCTCAAGGGACCTCCGCTCGGTGGTCGCTGGCCGATTTCGAGTAATGAACACACACACATACACTTACATAACACACCAGCACAGTGCTTCGAATCTGTGTATCTACCTGATGACCTCAGAGGGATCGCTCCGTACACTCTAGCCTGCTAGGGAGGCTGCCGAATGGCAGAGTGGGTGAGGATCACTTTGGCTAATCAACAAAGGAGGACGTCGTTTACTGTGCGATAGGTATGCCTGGCACCTGAGAGGTATAATCTCAGAACGTTGATATCAACGAAAAACCCACCGAGATCCAAAAACACTCGGCGAAGGATGGCCGGATTCGGAGTACTGCCTTGAGAATAAACACGGGTGTGGCAAAATAGGCTTTATAGTTTGAGCGCTAGGGGTTGGTACCTCACGCCCCCCCCCAGCCTACATTACAACTAACTAACTAACTAGTACTTCCAAAAGCACAATTGAGTGAATCTAGTTTGAACCGATATTTTCAGTTAAAACACGAAATAAGATGCAGTTCCAAAAATCTTCGGGTGACTTCTTGGTTACTTCGCGTTTTTACTAGATGAAACTAGTTTTGGCAAATAATCGTGGTAATTTCGCGTTTTAACTAGTTAAATCTAGTTTTAAGTGAATTCGAGTTAGAACGATAACATGTATATTTAATAATAATGGATGATGATCTTCTGATACTCATAAACTGCGGCTGTGTCGTGGTTCAAATTGTCAGATATTGTACCTATGCTACGATGCTTCAGTTGTCCCATTATCATAAAATACACTACCACAGTGAAAATCGAACACCAATCGTCGTTTTGAAAGTGGGATTGAGCAAAATTTTGAACTGCGTTTCAAGTTTTCAAGTTTCACCAAACGATCGCAAAGGTTGTCAATAAAGTCATCACTATTTAGAGCCTCAGTCTTCAGAGAACATCTATATCAGTCTCCTGCCAAACCAGAAATTCCACCTTATTAATGAAACGTTTCTCAAATACTATTTTGTGACGATTTTTAATCACTTCTTCATCGGGAAATGTCTCGCAATAATTAAGGTAACAAGCAGGACCCGTGTGGAAAAATTGTCATGGCGCTAGCTGGGCCCAAAATAGGAAAAACTTGGTCCCAAATTGGAAATTTAGACAGGACAAAACCACAAATGAAACGCCTAACCCGGCCAGAGCCTAACTTACCGACCGACATGAGCCCGACTTGGCTTCATTAATTTTTCCAGTCTCAGCCACATTAAAATGAAAAATTGTTTTTAGAAATAAAAAAATGAGTAACAAATTTGAAAAGGTAGAATTGTTTATTCAAAAGAAACTTTTCAAGTAGCTGAACATTTCAAGAAAAATCTTATTCCTGAAATGAGGAAAGACTTCATCCTCTGTGGATGATGAATTGAAGTTCAAGTTAATCTATAACAATATATTATCATTAATCACTGTAACAATAATTTTGTTACCAAGAATACAAAAGCACATGTAAAAGTCCTTAAAAAGTGATTTATCTGATATTTCCTTCGTGGCTGCAAATCTCATGGCTAAATTTTTTGACATGTACTTTTTGATGATATTGATGATCGATTTTCGAATTTGCTTTTCCGTCAAAAAGTAAGCTCAAGTAGTATTCTCATGAATGCGCAAATTATTTATTCTTTTATAAAAATACAAAATTCAATTTTTACAGGTTTGACTTCATTGCGTTATAAACATAAATTACTTATGATTTATTTACTTACTTTCGTTTCCATTCTGGAATCTTGGAATGTTGGAAAATGCTCAATGTTTCCGAACGAGACGAGAGCTTTGCACTTTTGGCATTTAGATTATTTGAATCACACTTTATTAATTGATACAGACGAAATCACAAAAACACTCGTCAATATAACCTCAAACCAACCTACTTGTTATCTACTTGTGTTCAAGAGGTTAAATACGGAGCCCGACTGAAAACAAATGTACAGCCAAGTTCATGGCGCTGCAATCAAGAGCTGTGAAACAGAGTTGGTTTAAACTAGATTCAAGATATTAACCGTGTTGTAGCCATGAAATAATTTTCCAAGTTGGGCCAAACTTGTAATTGGGCAAACATTTGGCAATTTCCACACCGGGAGTAGGAACGCTGCACATTATGGATTGCAAATAATCTTCATGAGTATTAAGAGGTAAATCAGTACCTACAGTTAGATTTTCTAAATCTATCCCATCCAGCATTAGATTATTGTTCTGGTGGTGTACGCAAACACAAACAGTATGACACGAAGTCCTTCATTCCAGGTAGGAGACGACTATTTTCATCATCTTCATAAAAAGATATAATAAGTGTTTGGGTTTCGGCAGCAGTTTTTTTGCATAGGACGCAAAAAATAAGATCTCTTTCAACAACGAAACAGCGCCTTCAACGGCGAGTTAAGTGGATTCATGAAAATTCCACCTTTTCTGCTCATCCTTCCCGTCTGTTCAATAAAGCGTCACGTGCCGTTGAAAATCCGCCTAGTCGAAAAGAAATTCAAGTCTTCTGAGAGCAGGTATATGGAGATACTTATCAGCTCAATGAAGACGCTTCTGATATATCACTCTTTCGTAACTTTTGCCAAACGCAAAGGTTACAGGGTCCAGAGAAAGAGTGTACAATAATTACTGCTGAAGAAATGAAGAAAGCTGTCGCGAGAACTAAGAACTTTTCAGCACCAGGGCCAGGCAAAAACAACAACTTTTGGTGGAAGAAGTTCACTTCTACGCACCAACATCTAGCTCTTATATTTACTACTTTCTTAAACGGAGAACAACCCGTCCTGCAGTGGTTAATGGAAGGACGCTCGGTATTGATCCCTAAGACTGGAGATTTGTCAAGTCCAAAGAACTACAGGCCCATAGCTTGTTTAAACACCAGCTACAAGCTATTCACTGGCATCCTCGAAGAAAGGATATTAACATCTATCGAGCCGGTATGGAGTGCAATAGTTGAACAACGTGGATGCAAGAGAGAGCTGGCAGGTTGCAGGGAGTATTACCGAGGACTCGATCAGGTATCGATGCAGTCTGTCCATGGCTTGGATTGACTACTGTAAGGCATTCGATAACACGAACCATGAGCTACTGATTAAGCTTCTTGAGCGCCTGGAGGTGCATCCAAAAATAGTCAGATGCATAAAAGGGCTTATGCTCTTGTGGCGTACAAGATTTGTTATAACATCTTACGAAAGACAAGTGACGACAAGCTATATCACATATAAGAGGAGGGTCTTCCGAGGAGACTCTCTAAGTCCGATACTTTTCTGCATCTCCCTCTTGCCTCTATCTATTGTGCTCCGAGGCAAAAGCTCTGGATACCTATGTGGCCCGCCAAACAGAAGAGAACATAAGTTCAACCACCTTTTATACATGTTCGACCTCAAACTCTTTGCTTCCTCTGCAGAGGACCTTAACATCCTTGTGGAGGTGGTAAATAGGTACTCTAAAGCGATTGGCATGAGCTTCGGACTGGACAAGTGTGCCTGCTTCCACCTACAGCAAGGAAGACTGGAAACTACATCATCGCGTGACGATCAGGATGTTCAACTCATAGGTGGAAATACCATTCAACATCGTGGCATTGGAGAAACATATACATATCTTGGAATACCGCAAACGGAAACCCAAAATGTGCGTGTGTTAAAAACGGTCCTTGGAAAAAGGTATCGCTAAATTCTCAGAAAAAGTTGGGCTTCCGAATTATCTGGAAAGAATAAGATCCAGGCGACCAATATGCTGGCCGTTCCTATACTGCTCTACAGGTTTGGTGCAGTACAATGGAACGTCGATGAGTTGAAGCAACTTGACCAAACCACACGCAAGATGATGACAATTCATCGGAGTCTTCATCCTAGATCTTCCGTACATCGGATATATCTCCCTCGAGATAAAGGTGATAGAGGCTTGCTAAGCTTAGAGTGTCTTCAATGAAGAACGGTTCTGGCTACAGCCTGCTCAGTTCTAAATAGCACAGATTTCCTTATGCGACACGTACATCATCATGAAGTCGTCAATGCTGCGGTGTTTCTATACCGTGTCGCAGATGGGGCCGCAGATGAGCTTGGCCACCCATTTTATTCCAGCTACACTACACATGGCCTAGCAACACTAACACCTCTGGTGCTCAAAAGTCGTATACTGGAAGCAGAACATACGCTTCTGCTGAGAGAACATGCTGACAAGCCCCTTCATGGAAAATTCTGCGGCATCATACGTAGACAAGAGCTCTCAATGGGTCTGTCCAACATGTTTCTCAAGTCTGCTGGATTGAGATTGGAGACAGGGATTTCTTTTTGCCTGTCAAGACGGCCTTATAGACACCTTAGTTTACCGTTTAGTGTTATATTACCATCTTAGGCACTTCTATGGTGTTACCCGTCTTACCATACGCCCAGGGGGAACTAGAGTCCGTGGTGGAGAATGATCAGTTTAAGATCTACTGGAATTTCTCATTCTCCACCATTCAACGTATCAGTCCTACTAAGCTTGATATTGTCCTCCAAGATCTGAAAAACAAGATCATTTACGTGTTTGAATTCTCGGCACCAGCCGATGGTAATATCACGGCAAAGGCGGAAGAAAAACGGGCGAAATGTCAAGCACTTCTTTTCGAGCTGAGCAGGCTGTACCAAGGCTACAAAGTCCCTGTTGTAGTTCTCATAATCAGCTGTCTTGGAGGTATGAAAGCTTCATTTATTAGCCATCTCAACAAGATTCCGGCTTGCCAGCTCCAGGCTCATTCCATCGCGAACTGGATGCAAAAGGCTGTTCTTCTGGAATCACTTCATCTGGTCCGTCAACACTGTTCCTCGTAACATTCTACAAAGATTGGTAGCTCTAAAAAAGTATCCAGAGGTAAAACCTTCATCTCCAACTGTCCCGTCTGCCACGTAAGGTCATCCACGACTACAGATCTTACTCCAAGGAACAGTGTTGCCAGATGTTATCTCGCGTAAATTTCCCGCTCTTTCTTACCTTCTAGGACAGAAGGAGTAGAAGCGGATGTCGAACATGTTCCAGCTGCTTCGGGATTGGTTTCTTTAAGGAACCATGATCGTAGCTTCCGGAGCCTACAACTTCTCTCAATTATGTGAATAATATTAATAATGTAGATAATATCAATAATGTAAATAATATTAATATTGCTCAAATAAAAATAGAGCATACATATGTATAAAATGCATTTTTTTAAGAAAAGGGTTTGGAGGGAGGGGGGCGAAAAATAATTTTTGTACATGGGCGGCTAAATGTACAGCGCCAGCTCTGCGTATCTTCGTACACATTATTTTCTGCAAATTGGAAAATGGGTTCATGGTTTATTCTAATTTTTGGAGAAAACAATCTTCTACTAAATTTTTGGTTGAGAATTCAGGTTTTTTGCTCAAAATCTTTATTATTCGGATAAAATTCAATTTTTTTTATAAGTCTTGCTAGAAAATTGAATTTTCATGTGAAAAATTCGTCTCTTTCTTTCGAAACTCATCTTTTTAATACGTTTTGCTTGAAGATTCAACCCATTTTCGAAGGAATTGTCTTTTGGTTTCAAAAGTTAACAATATGGTTGAAATTTTTTTTTCTCTTCATTGAAAAATAATTGTTAGTTGGAATATCAACTATTACATTCTTCGTCAAGAATGTATCATTTTTTATTTAAAAATGTAACTATTTAGTTGAAAACTCATCCACTTTGTTAAAAATGTATATGTCGTAGCCCAGTAGCCGATCCAGTTGGTTAGCCGACTCGCTGGCTAGTCGGCTAATGAACGCTGAGTAGCCGGCTGTATACCTGCACCTGCTCACGTTGGCCGCTCTTCGCATGACCAGCGGCCAGTCGTCTATTGAACTAGAGCGTTTCAGCCCAGTAGGCGACTATGTCATTAGTGTCTTCAGATCACAGTTCATGTTCTGTAGTTGAGTGAGCATCATCTGTTTGAAAGTGTAAGTTTGAAAATGAACGAAAGTATCGTAAATCGCGTTGAATTTGAGGAGAAGTTTCGAGAGTTTTACAATAAACAAAATAGCAACCGATCTGTGTGGGACGAAGCACAACTGCAAAACGTAGTTAAAAAGTTACTAGATTTTGAAGGAGTGGATTCACGAAAAAGTTCGTCTTACTATCACTACTGCAAACTTTTTGAACTTGTCAAAATCGGGAGTGAATTTCGCGTAATTTTAAAACGAAAAAGTGAAAGTGATTGTTTAATATACGTAATTGCAGTTGAATATTATTTCGAAAAATTATTGGAAGCACATGTTCAAACTGGACATGGAGGAAGAGATAAGATGTTTTATTATATTAAAAATAAATGGAGAATTTCCAAGGTATCTTGCGAATTATTTGTGAGTTGTTGCAAAACTTGCAATCGCAAAAAAGCACCTCCGAAAAAAGGCGTCTTTGTTAAGCTCATAGTATCGAATGGGTTCAACATGCGCGGCCAAGTGGATCTGATTGACTTCCAATCATGCAGTGATGGTAATTATAAATGGATTATGAATAACCAAGACCATGCAACGAAGATTCTACATCTACGAACCTTGAAATCCAAACACGCTGTTAATGTAGCAGAAGAACTATCAAAGATATTTTTCACCTGGGGAGCACCGGAAATCTTGCAAAGCGACAATGGTCGCGAGTTTGCTGCTTCCGTTGTAACTGAGCTGTCAAAAATTTGGCCTCATTGCAAAATAGTGCATGGACGACCTCGACATCCTCAAAGCCAAGGAAGTGTGGAAAGATCGATCGCGGACGTTGAGGATATGCTGCGAGCATGGATGATTGATAATAAATCATCAAACTGGTGCCGTGGAATCTATGAAGTGCAGGTAAGCAACAGAATTATATAACCATTTTTCTTCGCAATACTTAAATTGCATTCAATATGAAATTTTGTATCTTTTTTTGATTTCAGTGGCAAAAAAACACCTCAAAACACAGAGTAATGAATAGGTCTCCTTATGGGGCTGTGCTAGGACCAGTTAGAGTTGGTTTGCAAAGTACTTCGCTACTTCGCTTCAGAAGAAGATCTAGAACAAGCCCTAGATCAAGCCGTTGGACAACAGAACCGACATGAAGTGAAAACTGAAAGGTATGGATATAATTTTTGATTTATTAATTAACTAATACGGCTAGTCTTAATTGAAATTTTATTATATTCTTCAATTTAATTTTAACTTGATAATTAATAATTTCATTATATTGTATAATATTATTAAAAAAAAAATTGAATAGCATTTCGAACTCGAAAGTTCATTGCCTCACTACCCGATTCGGGTAGTGTTTCTAGGTGGATAAATACTACCAGTGTGGGTCCACCACACCCACGACGGGCCAACACCACGCAGTATTCCCCGAACGGTCACCCATCCAAGTACTAACCGCGCCCAACGCTGCTTAACTTTAGTGATCTTACGGGAACTGGGGTTTCCAGCGTGGTATTGCCGTTGGCGTATAATATTATACAATAAAAGAATATTATTCTTACATTATTATCATTGTTATATATTTGAAAGCGCCCGCTGCATCATGCCTGATCCATATCTCCCCTCCCGTGCTCTACTGCGGCCAAACTGCGCGTCTCTAATGAGTTAGTCAAGCAGTAGATCTACGATCGGGTCCAAGTAAAGACGTGTTACTCAAGTGCTCTGAATAAATACTTTTACATTAAATATAAATAACAAGTCTCTTTCATTTACGCACACCTGTCCACGCGATAAATTCTAACAGGTTATCGGCCCTAGCAGCGTAATGCAATTTACGCTTCCACCGCGCAAGTGCTCTAGTTATTTGTGAGTTCAAGTTGTGTGCGAGAAGGCGAGATAAATAAATCCAGAATAATTGTGAGAATATTTTATAGTGTTCACGAGGCTGTGAAGGACAAAGGCGCGTAAGTAGGGACTCGGCGAGCGCGGGCGTGCAGCGCGTGAGAGAGAGAGAAAGAGAGAAAAGCGTGACAGCAAATCACGCAACACTCGAGTGTAAGGTGCGGTGCGTATTTAAAAGCAAGGCGAGAAAGAAAGGCTAGGCGATAAGTTGACGTCTTGTTTCGACTAGCCGCGCGCGCGCGCTTGCGTTTCGTCGAAATTGTCCACCGACAAAAAGAAACTGGATGAAACTGGATATTTTAAGTGTGCGTGTGCGTCGCTTGATAGAGTAAAGCGAATGGGAAAATGCGCTTGAATTCAGATGCTAATTGATAAATTATAATTCACAGCTAAACCATCTTTGATCAACGTATGGAAATTCCTCGGGGAAAATTTCAAACTTAACGAACTGCATGAAAAAGAGACTGTTACGTTGAGCTCGCAAGATGAGACATTGAAATTAACATGTGAAAAAGGGCAGAAATACTTTACAGGTGAGTTGCAAATGAAAATAAAGTCAAGGTGCGAAAACAAAATTGAAATGTGTACAAATGTGTATATTAAGCTAGCATACATATACACAATAAAATTAATATGGAAAGATATAAGACTAAACTAGTTAATAAAATTGAAGATAAGAAACTTCAAAAGAAGTTCTAAGTAATAAATTAAAAGGCTTCGTGATTGGTTGGGTGCATAGACTCGGTGTACGGGAGGTGCATCTAATTAGTCGGAACTGATGGGAGGGGATCTTGCTGTTCGGGCCCCCGCTCGTCCGTTCCTCTCGAGATCAGCCATACTAGTTGTTACTGTCAACTGATCTCGGGATGTCGGATCTTGGCGGATCTTATAAAGCAACTTTATACTGAAGTCCTTATGTTTACAGCGAAAAGGATGTTTCCTGCTCCAGCTGAGGCAAATTGGAATTTGCTAGAGAAATGGCTAGAAGAGTATGCCATTGAAGGAACAGCTGCTATGATGCCAAGAACGACGCAAATCGAGCCTGCCACCATCAAGCAGAAAGACGAGTCGAGCAAAGGAGAGAGACGAGCTAAAAGCTCATTTGAATGGAATGAGGGAAAAATTTAACTCTCAGAGCCAAAAACTTGAAGAAATTCAAAGTTGGTTGGAACAAGAATATGTATATGATGAAGGTGAGAAAGGGGATGGAACACAAGATGAGATTTTGAAAATGATTCAAACTCAAGTACAGTCTGAAATAAAGAAGGCTTCAGGTAAAAATAATCAACTGAATAATAATTCATTTGTAGAAGTAGAAAAAGGAAACAATACTTTGAAATTAGAAATTTCGAATAAAAATTCAAGTAACTTTAAAAGAGATTATAAATTAAATTCTGATATGACTATTGAATTATTTCTTGATTATCTTACATCTGAACTGAGGGCGTGTAGTTTACAGCACATTATTGATGAAAACACTGATTTTTCGAAACTTGATCAAAATACTTTGGAAGAACAAAGATTCAAGGTTAGGGATATATTGATTAACCACTTAGATCTAAAATATCACAGCAAAATTACTGCTCTCAAAGATCCTATAAAAATAGTAAGCGCTCTCAAAGACATTAAAAGGTGCGAAATAAATGTCACTTCGCATTCAATGCGACAGGAAACTTCACAGCATGAAATATATAGTGGGTAAAATGAAAGCAAACCGAATTCTGTGAGAAATTCGAGGACACTATAAGAAACTATGAAAATTGCCTAGACGCAAAGCCTATGTCAGATGAGGAGAAGAGAGATGAATTTTATAGTGCTGTCATGATATCTGTACCAAATATTCAAAATCTTGAGTTTATGAATCAACAAACTTTCAAAACGAGTCTCTCTTATGAAAAACTGAAAAAGCTTGTTTTGCAAGACGAAGCAGCTCGTAACCAAAATGAAGGTGCGTTAAGTATGATACGAGCTGCCAATAATGCAAAATTCGAAGGTCATAAAAATAAAACTGATTACTGTTACGAATGTGGCAGTTATGAACATTATGGTAAAGTGTGTCCAAATCCGGGTCAAAAGGAGTGCTACATATGTCGCAAACTTGGGCATATCGCAAGGGACTGTCCTCAGGCAAATAACATCTATAAACGTGGTAACAATAATCTTTTTCGTGGGTCACATCGTGGTTGTGCAAGAGGTCTCAAACGAAAGTTTGGGCACGATAATGGTTATTATGGGAATTTAAAAAGGGGCAAGTTTAGGGGAGGTAGCAAAAATAACTATCGAGGTAGGACAAGAGGCAGAGGCAGAGGTGGTTACCGTGGCGGGCAGAATAACAACAAAGCTCGAGATAACAATCAAGGTGCGAACCAAAAATCTGCTCAGCCAAAGAATGAAAATTCATCCGGGGTAAATAATAATAAAGGTGAGTTCTCACAGGAGCTGTCGCAGGCTTCAATGATTATCGATTATGACAATTACGGTTCTAAGGGGGAAGCATTTTTCACTAATACTAGTGCAGTAGGTTTAGACAAATATATTTCGAAATTTCTCGCTGACTCTGGAGCAACAGAACACATAACTAATTCAAAAATTATTTTCAAAACATTTGATGAGTTAGATCAAGGTACAATTAAATGTGCAAATAAAAATGACTCAGTAGACTTAAAAACGGAGGGAGTGGAAAATTTCGTAATTATTCTTGAGAATGGAGAAACAATGCTTATAAACAAGACTATATTTGCTGAAGGATTAAAGAAAATCTGTTGTCTTTGAGAAAATTTGCCGAAATGGGATTTGCAATATATTTAGATAAAAAGAAAATTGACATATTTGATCCTGTATCAAATGAATCATTTTTGCAAGGCATGTACCACAGTCCTTACTGGATAATGGAATTAAATATAGACAACAACAATACTAAAATATATTCCGAAGGTGAGATGAATAGGCGATTTCTTGTAAATTTTGTTGAACCAAAAAGACACATGACAAGAAGTCAAACCGCAAAAGATAAATTATGTGAAAATTCTGAACCCCAAATTCCTATGGAATGACATTGATGAAAATGTTGATAAGACTGACAATAATAGTAATAATAAAAGTGAGAATAATGTGGTAAGTAAAATAATTGAAAAGAAACCTTATGAAATGTCTAATTTTGACATCACGATTTGGGATCGGAAAATTCACAATATTGAAGATGCGCCTGTAGTTGATATCACAGAAGTGGAGTCTCTGTTTTCAAAAGAAAACTTGAAATTTCAGAAAAATAACAGAGCGATGCTATGGCACCTTAGATTTGGACATGCGTACAGCTCCACTTCAAATAATTCATTCTGATACAATGAGACCCATTACGCCAGTAGCGTATCCTAAGGGATATCGATTTATATCCGTCTTTATAGATGATTATTCACGCTTAGCGATGGCTTATGCAACGAAACATAAGAGCGAGACAGGTATCTGTTTTGAAATGTTTGTGAGGAGCGCGATAATTCTCGTGGGGTACGATGCAAAGGTATGTTATCTCAGAACCGACCAGGGTACTGAATATACTGGCGGTTACACAATTGAAGTAATTAAGAAATTAGGTGCGGAACTTCAATTGGCCCCACCAGATACTCCTGAACACAACGGCGTGAGTGAGAGATTCAATTTGACATTGCAAAAGAAGGTGAGATCATACATGTACGACGCCAAATTACCGGAAAATCTTTGGGATTTGGCAATGAATGCGGTTGTGTATGCATATAATCGAACGCCTCATATGTCTGACAACATGATAACACCCCTTCAAAAATTCGCTCCTAACCATCATTACAATATAAATCAAATCAAAAGATTTGGGTGTTTGGCATACATAAAAGTGCAAAGAAAGGTGGGACCAAAATTCCGAGCTGAAGGAAGGCGAGTTATATTAGTCGGATATATCCCTACGGGATATCAATTTTTAAGGCGAAAAAAAATTCTATTGAAGCATTGCCACCAGTTACAGAAGAAATTGATAAAAGTAAATGGTTTGTTGAGTTTGACAATGATGAGGAGAGTGCTAAGGAATCGTCAAAAACGGAGGGAGCAAAGGCGCGAGGGCCAGAAAGGCCAAAGAAAATGATAACCAAACCCAAAGTAAAAGAAAACCCTAAAGAAATAAGAAAGTTCGAAAACTCAATTGAAGACATCAGTTTTCCAAATTTGGAAACTGATGAAAACATGAAGGCGAGTGCTTTATTTGTATGCCCTAACAGAGGTAAAGTTAGATTGAATGAACAAAATGACATGAGATCAGATGAAATACAAGATTGGCTCATTGGCTTTGTAAATTTGAAAATTAATGATAATATAGATAAGAGATTTCTTTACGTATGCTTTGACAGAGAAAATTATGAACTTGACGAGCAAAAAGAGAAAGCGTGTGATATAAATTCTGTTCCTTCAAACTATAATGAAGCCATGACTTGTAAAGAAAAATTGCATTGGCAAAAGGCAATACAAGAAGAACTTAATTCTATGACAAAAAATCAAGTTTGGGAAGTAATTAACAAACCAAGCGTAACTAAAAAAGGACAAAAAGTTTCTCCAATAGACACCCGATGGATTTTCAATAGAAAAGTAGGTGTTGATGGGTGTGTCAAATATAAGGCGCGACTTGTGGTGCGAGGTTTTAAAGACACAAACTTTGACGAATTAAGAGAAACGTATGCCCCCGTATCGAGGTTGCCACTGGTGCGTGCTGTGCTTAGCCATAGCAAATAAATTTGATTTTGAAATTTGCCAATTTGACGTGAAAACTGCTTTCTTAAACGGAATACTTGATGAGGAGATTTATATGGAAATTCCAGAGGGAACGATTCATTCTAAGAAAGAAAGGCAAGAAAAGGTGTGTAAATTGGAACAGGCTCTGCATGGACTAAGAGTTAGTCCTAAAAAGTGGTATGATCGTTTCTCCGAGGAAGTTATAAAAATGGATTTGAAAAATTCGGATTTAGAGCCCTATCTGTTTATCTGGCAAGAAGATGAGAAATTACTAATTTTACTGTTGTACGTTGATGATATATTAATAGTGAGCAATGACAAAGGAAAATTGAATGAATTTCAGGAAAGATTGAGGAAATGACTGTTCTTGGTGAGCCAAAAGAATTTCTAGGCATAAATATAAGGCGAGATAGGAAAAATAAAATCATAGAGTTGAGTCAAGAGAGGTACGTTGACATAATATTAGAGATTTGGTTTCAGCCACTCTCACCCTAAAAGTACTCCTATAGTGACTAATCAAGTTGCCACTCGAGAAAGAAAATTAAGAGAAACTGAAGCTGATAATGAATCGCTTGTAAGAACGCAAAATCCGGAAAATGTACCGTACAGAGTAGCAGTTGGAAGCTTGTTGTACCTGGCTGGTGCAACAAGACCAGACAT
Organism: Andricus quercusramuli; assembly: GCA_932178445.1. Lineage (NCBI taxonomy): Eukaryota > Metazoa > Arthropoda > Insecta > Hymenoptera > Cynipidae > Andricus > Andricus quercusramuli. The sequence continues at coordinate 16,000 of CAKNXH010046484.1, forward strand.
TTCGTACGCAGTCAACGTACTGAGCAGACATCAAGTCGATCCTAAGGAGAGTGATTAGATCATGGTTAAGAGAGTATTCCGTTATCTAAAAGGAACCAGAAAATTGTGTTTGATATATAGAGGTGAGACGAATGATTTAACAGCTTTCTCCGATGCAAGTTTTACTGATTGCAAAAACTCAATTACTACTTGTGGTTTCTTGATAAAATTATTTGGCGATACAATCACTTGGCGAACTCACAAACAATCGTATGTAGCATTAGCTACGAGGGACGCTGAATATGTGACAATGAGTGACGCAAGCAAAGAAATGTTGTCAATGTATAATTCTTTGAGACTGATCTTTAAAGATGCGGAAAAATTGCTTCCCATGACACTATGGTGCGATAATAACAGCTGAGACTTGCGGTGGGAATAAAATAAGATATATGATAGAGGTTAAAGACCACTTTGTAAAAGAATGTCAAAAAAGGAAGCTCATTGAGCTTGGATGGGTGCGATCTAAAGAGCAATTGGCAGACATATTTACAAAGCCTCTGGCTCGTGACTTACATTTTGATTTGGTGCGAAAAATTATGAATATTAAACCTAATGTTTGATTTTTAATCATGTTTATTTTATTTTCAGGCACTCGTTAAAAGATGAGGTGAGATGAGGAAATCAAGGTGTGATGATATGGTCAGGAGATCAGGATGATGACGGTCGGGAGGGAGTGTTATATATTTGAAAGCGCCCGCTGCATCATGCCTGATCCATATCTCCCCTCCCGTGCTCTACTGCGGCCAAACTGCGCGTCTCTAATGAGTTAGTCAAGCAGAAGATCTACGATCGGGTCCAAGTAAAGACGTGTTACTCAAGTGCTCTGAATAAATACTTTTACATTAAATATAAATAACAAGTCTCTTTCATTTACGCACACCTGTCCACGCGATAAATTCTAACAATTATTATGTTATATAATTATAATATTGCAATATTAATAAACATCAGCTTAACTCAATAATAATAATAATAAAATAATGATATACAAAATAATAAACTGGCTATGAATTCGATCTCGAATGTTTCCACATTGGAAACACTCTATTGGAAACACAATCTATTCAAAAATAGAAATTTACAAAAAATGAAAAATTACAAAATAATACAAAAAATTTTTTAAATACGAAGGCAAATCAGACAAATCAAATCTGGTATTCGAAATGATATTTTTTTGAGCTGGAAAAGGGAAAGGAAAAGTTCTGTCGCACCATATCCCTTTCCCAGCATTATGATTTCTTTACAAAAATTGTCAGAATTACTCTATTTGAAAATTTATGATCAAAAAATCTTTTCTATTCATACGCCAACTTTGAATTATGTCGATGAAAAAAGTTTTTCCGTTTAAAACTGATGATTCAAATATTATAAATGAGCATAAGTTCCCTAATCTTCAATAAATGTTATGATTATCATTATAGATCAATCGATTCGCCTCGAATCAAGAAATTTTTCCGTTCTTGAATCAATTTTGAATTATGTTAGTGAAAAAACTTTTACTATAAAAAATCGCGTTTTCAAATATTATGCATTACCAAAGCTTCCTTGCACTTCAATGAAATGTATCAATGTTACAGGTCAATCGATTCGTCTTGAATCAACACAACTTTTCTATTCTCGCATGAACTTTAAATTATCAGAATAAGAAAACTTTTACTATGAGAAACGAGTTTATAAATATTTAATTAACATAACTTCCCTACTCTTCAATAAAATGTATTGATATTATAGGTCAATCGATTCGTCTCGAACCACGGAATCTTTTATATTCTTGCATCAATTTTAAATTATGCGAATGAAAAAAGTTTTACTATAAAAAACCGATTTTTAAAATATTCTTAAGTGCTTTAAAAAATCAGTCAGTTTCAAGATATTAGTGAGAAAAATAAGCTCTCCAAATTTCATCAATTTATCTGCAACCGTTTTCTAGTTATCGTGTTCACAAAAAAGCGTGACATCCAATTAAATGAATTAAAACATTTTTTTAAATGTTACCATTACAAAGCTTGCTCTATGAGGAAGGAAAATAATGTATAATAATAATACTCTATAATATAATTTGATACTTTTTAATAATAAAGCCGTTGATGAAACAAGGAAAGATTTCTGCGGAATCTGCAATGTTGTATTGAACATCGATGATGCAACGCAATGCCCACAGTGTACTATGCGAATGCACATTAATTGTGGACAACTAGATTTGAATACTGAGCATAGACTCGTCTGCTCGTTGTGCGATAGAGGAAAGCATTTGGTGGACACTCAGGAAGATTGCTTTGAAAGACAAAAGATTCAAGCTAAAAAAATGAAAACATTTTCAGATGAAAATTTTGCACCAGTGAATGTCGGTGACAGTATAATATTATCTTTTCTAGCTGTAGATCGGGGTCCTCTAGATTTTAGTAACATTTTTGAGATCGTGACTCGTTTAGAAAATGGCGTTTATCAAATAGGAACCAAAGACGGTTTGCTTAAGGGTTGGTTTCCTCGAACCGAGATTCAAATTTCAGGAGCCAGTGTGATGGAATTAACTGACATACCTCAAGATAGTGTACTTTCGTTACGAGAGGCAGCAACTAAACAATCATTCAGTGGCGGTCAAGGTTTTAAAAATGTAATGGTAAAGCGGCAGAAGATCAATGTGAAACGAAACGTTGCGCTTGTTTTAAAGCTGGTGTATTATGCAATTCGCGTTGTCATAGGAGTTCACCTTGTTGTAATAAACCAACATGAATAAAATGAAAGATTTGAAGAAAATAATTTTTTTTATCTTTCTTTTTTCAAAGTTCAAATTTTATGTCGGCTTTAGGGTAAATCTAACTCAAAATTGCATTGAACTTTTATGACTACTTGAGGGCAACTTGTATGATAATTGTATTATATTATTATATTTTATTATATTATGCATTATTATAAGATTATATAAGATTATAACGTAATTATAATATTAAAATATTAATAAACATCAACTCACATCAATAATTATACAAATAATAAGTCAAATATTTATTATATTAATATTATATCATATATTATTAGAATATTATTAAACATCAACTCAAATCAATATTTATTAAATCAATTATATTATTATTAATGTTTAATGTAGGAAATTAAACTTCGTCTTCTCAAAAATCGAATTAAAGTTCGATTTTGAACTATACCAAATTGTCGGTATAAATTTAACAATTTTATCAGGTCTTGAATAAAAAAACACTGAAAAAAGACGCAATATTCTTTTCTACTTTTCCTTGCCCATTTTAAGAATCGGATAATTTTTATTTAAGATTTTCTCACTAACAAACTCCATTTCCCAACACTATATAAATTAAATTATGAATGGGTTAACATTTCTAGTGAGAACTCTTTGTATTATTTTTTACACAAACTATTGCATGGCAAAAAAATGATAAATCTCAATTCTTAAATATGTGATGAATCGTTCGCATAGTCGCCTACTGGGCTGAAACGCTCTAGTTTAATAGACGACTGGCCGCTGGTCATGCGAAGAGCGGCCAACGTGAGCAGGTGCAGGTATCCAGTCGGCTACTCAGCGTTCATTAGCCGACTGGGTCGGCTACTGGGCTACGACATATATACTTTGTCGCAAATTTAACTGCTTTGTGGAAAATGTAACTCTTTTATTGAAAATTCTTTTTGTTTATTAAAAACGAATTTTTTCAGCTCAAAATTCAACTGTTTCATTTCTGCTTGAAAATAGGTATTTTTTACTTCTATCTATTAGAAATCTATATTTATTTCGTCTATATATTTTGGGCGCGGTTAGTACTTGGATGGGTGACCGTTCGGGGAATACTGCGTGTTGTTGACCCGTCGTGGGTGTGGTGGACCCACACGGTAGTATTTATCCACCTAGAAACACTACCCGAATCGGGTAGTGAGGCAATGAACTTTCGAGTTCGAAATGCTAATCAATTTTTTTTTTTTTTATATATATTTTATATATTTCGTCTACCTATTATATATCCATATATTCAATTAAAAATCAATATATTTAATAGAAAATTGAAATATCTGGTGCAAAATAGAACTATTTTGTTGGAAATTGAACTGTTTTTTTGAAAATGCGTTTTTTTCAAATTAGTTCCTTCAGCTGAAAATTCAGCGAAAAATTCAGCATTGATCTTTTCTAGTTGAAGATTTAACAACTTGTCTAAAAAGTAGCACTTCTTAGCTAAAAATCCATCTACTTGGTTGAAAATATATATATTTCGTCAAAATTTAACTGCTTCATAGAAATTCCAGTATTTATGAATATTTTTCATTTTTAGTCCTCATAAAAAATGCACAATTCAGACCTTTTGCAATACAAAAGCACCAATTCTTTACATAAAAGTATTAGTAGATACGTTCTGCCCTACATTTAGTTACATTGAACCAGTAATAAATAATTTCTATTGTTTTTAATAATATTTATTATATACAAATATCATTTAATCATATAGTTAGTATGAAACACTAAGTCATTACCGCTTCCGTTTTGCAGAAAGATGGCGTCACCCTTCTGAAATATTATTGATGGGCTTAGAAGTAGAGGGACCTCGCATTGCTAGTATTTCTACTCTTTATAATATTATTGTTTATAAAACATGTTTATCAAAATTAAAAAAGACATGCTAATAACGGTAACTAAACGTAATGCAGAACGTTTTCAGTAATACTTTTCTTTGAAGAAATGGTGCTTTTTGTTTGAAAAAAGACTAAATTACGCATTTGTTTATGATAAATATACATAAAAGTAATTAATGTTGTTAAATGATGGCTTAATTTAATTATCAATCATACCCAATGAGTTTTCTAATATTTCTTGCAATATTACCTTTTTTTTTGTTGAGAAAAATGACTACAGTATGCATTTATTCATAATGATTGTTCATAAAAAAGATAGGTATTGTTCAGTGATAGTTCGTTCTGACTATACATTATTCAGGGTTTCCCTGAAATTTCAATAATTTGTAATTCTATATTTTTAAATTCAACCATTTTTAATCTTCGAAATTGTAGAACCTTGAATCACCAATCTTCAAATTCCTTGAAATCCTTTACATTCCGTGGATATCATGCATTATTTCGAGAAACCACATTGAAAACATTGAGTTGCCTAGGGATCCCTTCAAATCTTTCAAAAACTATTTTTTTTCTCGTACCGTTCGTCGTTTTTCGCAGAATTTATTTTTTTAAATTTTAATGTTATTTTTCACGATTAAAACAAAAACTATGCTTCCTATCAGAAAATCATTCATGACAACATTTGTAGCCCTTTTTTAGGTGAACAATCTTTTTCTATTCATTTTTTGTCGTAGTTTGTATTGTTTGTCCAAAAATTCAATTTTTTTATTTTATTTCTTACGACCAAAACGAAAACCACGCAGTCCATCAAAAAATGATATCTTTTTTCGTATCTTGCATAGTTCGACCACAAAATTGAATATTTGTTTTTCTCATTATTGTTTTGTGAGACGAAATTTTTAATTTTTGATTTTTCAGGAAAATTCTGAAAGTCGTTACACCGAAAAAACGATATTCTAATTTTAATAATTTCCCACTAAGTTTAAGAATATTTGCAACCTAAATAGGCGCCAAGAATATATTCTTAATGTACGATGGAGGCCCTCTTACCTTAAGAATATATATGCTTGTCTAATTGTAAGAATTCCCCACTAAGTTTAAGAATAGTTGCATCCGAAATCTGTCGCAGTAATTGTATAATAAGTGACGAGCTCGAAGAAATGCAACCAATTCTGAGGATAAATCGCATGTGCACATCTCTAACTCTGTTATGTCTCGGTGTGGTACAACGGTATTCAACCTCACTTTCACATCAGACCTTTCTCACTCTAACTTTTCCTATAAAGACAAGCAGATGGATGTGCACACGCGATTTATCCTTAGAATTGGTTGCATTTCTTCGAGCAATTCGAAAAACTGATCGAAAAGCACGTCGCACAAAACATTAAAAGAAATGTTTGGACAGAGCAAGGCGCATTTCGTTCTTTAGTTAGAAGATACTCTTAAATTGAGAATTCCACTTACTTCATTAAGAATATTACTTAGAATATGCGTGTAAGATTATGACACTCTTAATATTAGAATATCGTTTTTTCGGTGTTATGACAATCTCATAGGGTGTTCCAAAATTAACTTTTGTCTTTTCTTTATTATTTTCATATCGTGCGTTGTTTGATTTAAAATTGGTAGATTATAGAAATTTTTTTTACCAATTTTTTATTTTTACCAATTTTTACCATTTTAGAAATTGGTAGAGCACCTGTCCGGAAATCAGTTGATCTGGTGTTCAAATCCAAGTTGAGCGAGAGATCTTTTCTTCTGAATAAATTTGAATTTAATAAATTTTAATTTATATCTCCATCTAGTCTGTAATGACAAAATAATTTTTCTGTATTAGAGGATTTTATCTCTGATCGATATTGTAGATTTCCATTATTCACAGTATGTGTGATTGGTTTTCTCAACGGATCGATAATTATAACCTACGATGATAATACAGACCCCTATTCAAAATATTGATTCTGTAACACCTTGCTAAATAAGCGTATATCAGAAAAACAGTATCTATCTCTGATCTCTCTGTAGCTCAATTGGTAGAGCACCTGACCGGAAATCAGTTTATCTGGTGTTCAAATCCCAGTGGAGCGAGAGGAGATAGATCTTTTTTTCTGAATAAATTTGAATTTAATAAATTTTAATTTATATCTCCATCTAGTCTGTAATGACGAAATAATTTTTCTGTATTAGAGGATTTTATCTCTGATCGATATTGTAGATTTCCATTATTCGCAGTATGCGTGATTGGATTTCTCAACGGATCGATAATTATAACCTCCGATGATAATACAGATTCCTATTTAAAATATTGATTGTGTAACACCTTGCTAAATAAGCGTATATCAGAAAAACAG
>CAKNXH010046486.1:0-15375 GCA_932178445.1 Andricus quercusramuli
GCTACCATGCTAACGATTTCAAAGTTCACTACATTTTCGCAAACTAAGTATTTTTAAATTCCCTAGAAAGGACCCCAGATCGAACTGGGCCGGAAGTCAGATTTGCTACCGGATGTTCCTATGCTGGCCTCACCCCTGTGATATTTACTATAATCTTAACGGTGGTTCACAAGTGAGAAAGGAATTTCCGTTCTGACATTTCATTCATGAAACCATTTTTCAAATTAAAATTTTAAATGTACTTTTACATTATGATTGCTTCTCAATTATTAATATTTAAACTCAATTTCATGCTGAAAAAAATTAAAGATGTAACCTATTTATCACATTAGAAATCTTGTAGATGCTTCAACCTCAAAATTAATTCGATTTCTATTTGTCGTTTTTTCCAAAAACAAACTTATTTATAGGTCGAATTCACTTATACTTTGCCATTGCTGCTAAGTACGTAGCAGGTGAGAGCTTTCATTCCATCGTAGGATAAAATTTCGCTAAATAGCATGTAAACTTTAACAGCGAATAAGTTTACATGCATCCAAATTTAGCTTTAGTTTTTTCTGTATTGAAAAGTCTTCCGATTCTAAGACTTGTGATTTCTTTACCGCGAAAAAAACATTGAATCGTATTTGGACCCATATTAAAAAAAAAGCTAATATCAATTTGTTAAAAAAATTGGAAGTTCTGAGAAGTATATATAATGATCTACATATTATATTACTATATTGTTCAAATAAAAATGTTGATTCCGAAATAGGTATTTGTATTATAATTACTTATAATATTATAATATTAGTTAAATAGTTATTGCTACTTGTATAATTTACTCATGTATTAGTGTAATAACCTTTTTCACTTTTCAAATAGTGCGCCAAATTGGGCTTGAGGTGGGGGAACTTAAGGGTGGGAGTTGGTGAGGAGTGGGGGTCCTTCTTTTCCTATCAAGTAATCTGGTCACTCTAATATGAGGGGCTGATAGCAAAAGCGGACTAAAAAAAGAGTCGGAGCAAAAGCGGGTTTCTTATTTCTCAGCGCAAGAACGAATTAGGCCAAACGCTACTAGTCCAAGAGCTGGTGACGTTTTACGTGAAGTGAGAGTATAAGTCCTAGTTTTTCGCTTATATGTCTGGGAAATGACCCTTCTTTCGAAACCCGTAAATGCCAGACACCCTGCCTGGGGCGTTTGGACACCTGAGCCAGGTGAAAAAATCGGAAATTTGCAGTGATAGTATAAGAGCCAATTTTCCCCTAGTATCGATTATTGATGCCCCAAGTTTATTATTATTCAATCGCCAGACCGATAGCTTGGGGATAACATACTGCCAGACTCGATAATTATCAATAAAAAAAGTTGGATTTTGCAGTGAGAGTATAAGGTCTGGCGTTTTCAATAACATAAAGAATAGTATTCACAGGTAGCATTCGTAAAACGACAGACCGAAATTCCGGGGAGAACACCTTGAAAATTAAGTTTGAAAATGAATAATTTTCCTCCAAAGTGTGGGCCAGAGCGAAAAACTAGGACTTATACTCTCACTTCACGAAAAACGTCACCAGCTCTTGGACTATACGAGCAAAAACGAATTAAAGATTTAACTCGTTTTCGCCCGTAGCGCGTGCACTAACCCATTTTTGCCCGCACTCAGATTTCGATTCGGTGCAACTCCAACCGAACCCTTGATTCGTTTTTGGCTACGCTGATATTTTCGTTTCGTTTGCGTCTGGACGATCAAGGATAAACAAAATTGATGGGTTTATCTCCATAATAGCTCAAGCGCAATAGCAACGATTTTTCAGAAGAGTCAAAAAACGTTCTCAAGAATAGAGTTGTTAATTTTGAAGAAACAAATGTATACTCCTAAAGTACATCAATGCTGAATTGATGCCTGAAAAGTTAGATTGGAAAATGATATGATATTAAAAAAAAATTAGTGATAATTATCAAAAAAATTAATTTCACGGGGATTGGCTGCGATTTGTCACATGATTCGCACTAAATCTCAACAATTTATAGACAAAAAGAATTTTCATATTGAACACATGGAAGATATTGATTTTTTTTATTCTATAAACGAACTGTAAAAGACATTATCGCCATCAGCTATTCATGATGTAATAAATAAAGTTTTTCTTACGAAATCGACCAAAAATTACTCGGCACTGACACCTAGTTATCATATATTTAGTAAAATGCACTGTTGGGCTATTTTCCGACGCACTAGCTTGGTTCATTAAACGTTATCAAATGTTATTAATTAATTTATAAACCTTTAGGGATATTTTAATGACAATCGATAGTTTTTATTTTTAAAAACAATTTTTTAAACAAATTTGTATTATCTCATGTATTTATGAATTCAAAATTCCACTTTTCACCTAGGAATTAACAGCCAATTATTTATTAACCATTTCTTGCTATTCATCAATAATAATTGATGATTATTTAAACAAAATAATAGAAAAATTCTTTTTCTGGCTATTTTCAACATTTCAACGTTGTTCTTTTAATGCGTAATCAACTCTTAACAACTAATTTTTGAAACTTTTCAAAACACTTGGATAACGATTAATTATTGTTAACAAGGAGAATTGTTTCATCACATTTTTAGTAAAAACAAAAATAGTTAATCGTTATCTCAATTTCTAAAAAAGTTACAAAATGAATTATTAACAGTTGATGAAGTTAAAAATTAAAGTTTAAGTCATGGAAAATAGCCAGATAATAAATTCTTTCATTGAGTTTGTTTAAAGATTCATAAATTATAATTATTAGTCATATGGAATCGTTGATAAATAATTGGCTATTAATTATTCCTCAAAGAGAAGCTGAATTTTTTGTTTATAAATAGGGCATTATTTCGTAACTGCAGTACCCACTCAGAAAAAAAGTTGTCTGCTCGAAGTCAAACTTGGTCAAAGTCTATTAATAATAAATTATTATAATATTATAATATAATAACATTATTAGGATTAAGATAATTATAAATTAAAATAATTATTAATAATTTCTGCGAGTTTTAATTCTTTTATTTGGTAATAGGAAATATTTTAAGTACAGTTTTCATAGGTGTTTGTATGCCCATTCCATTGATCAGAAACATTTTTTTAAATAAATAGTATTTGGCCTTCAAAAATAAATGCCAAAAACCAATTATATTTTTTTTCTGGTAAAACGCATATTTTGTCATCTTTTCATCTCAAATAAAAGTTGAAGTTTCTGCCTTTAAGAGCTTTGAGGTTAGATAGTCTGAACTTTTATTTTCATTAATAAAAATAAACAATGAGTTTAGATATTTAGAGGTTGCGCAAGCCCCATGAAGTTTAACACGTATTTCCCATAAGAAAAAAATACGTTTTTGTAAATTTGATTCGGAATCCTCAATATGAGCTGAATTGACTGGGATCTTAACATTTCTCTTTACAATTAGCCATAGAATACGAATAAAATATTACTATTGAAATATCTGTATCACCCCTATTAGTCTGTTTATAGAGTACCAAAAAAATCCAGTAAGTGAAAAAATGGTTTTTCCGAGTTTCTGGTGCTAATTATAATTGTTTTGCGGGTTTTTAATGCGAATTGTTTCCGATACAAAAAACACTACTTTATACTGATTATTAGATGTTTATATAATTTTTAAAAACAATTCATCATTGTTTTTAGCAATTTTATCTTAGAATGCAGATAGAAAGTCACGGTTTTTTCAAAAAATGTCCAATTTTTGTCCAATTTCTAATCAGCGAGAGGTTGTTGTTGTTCATCAATGTTAACAAACATAATTTTTTTTTAACAATTTATTATTGTTAATAATATTATCTTTGAATAATGCTAAAAATGGCGGTTTTTTCTGAAATTTTCAACTTTTTGTTCACTTTTCACTTGAAGTGAGTTAATATTTAACTTACTATATATCAAAAATAGTTGTTTAAACAAATTATTATTGTCTATAGCTATCTTACCCTTACGAAAAAGAAGTATTGGAAAGTATTGGATCTAATACTTTTTTCGCGAATAATTATTGGAAATCCAATACTTTTTCGCAAAAAAAGTACTGGATCCAATACTTACCAATACTTCTTTTTCATAAGGGTTATTCTATATTAATACTAATTTCCATTTTCCAATCAGAGTGAAGTAATAATTAATTCAAGTTAACAAAAGTATATAAAATAATTCTTCAACGTCCGAGAATCCAAATAGGAGAAGAAAGAAACAATGAAGTTGTGTCAACACTATCGGACAATATTCATTGTAGTTAAAAAGAGTAACCCGACGTTTCGAAAACCCACTGGAATGGTTACGAAATTCCTAGGTCATTTTTTTGGAGTATATTTGAAATTGTTGAGAATAAAAAATAATAATAGTAATTTAAATTAGAATTTTCATAATTAGATTGAACTTCAATCGTTCAGTGTGTTTAATACCCAGAACATTAAATTTAATTAACTGTTTAAATTTTCAAAATTAAAAGGTATGCTATTAAAATTATTATGAGAGCAGGATGGAGAAGCATCCTGCTCTCATAAAGATGACTCCAAAATTAATTGTTTGAATAATTCATCATTATTGTTAATGATATTCTCTTTGCTTAATGGTAGAAAGTTGCGGTTTTTTCATAAATTTTTAACTATTTGTCTATTTTTTACTTCGAGTGACTTAATGATTATTTAGGTTGAGCAAAAATAATTGTTTAAACAATTTATTATTGTCCATAACTATCTCCTCTTAGATACGTGCTAGAAAGTTGTGTTTTTCTCTGAAATGGTTAACTTTGCTTTGCCTTTTTAGTTATGAACAAATAATAAATAAACATTAGAAGAAAACATATTTGAAAAAATCTCTTTCATTTTCGTAAATATATTTTGCTAGAGGGGGGGGGGGCCGGATATCAAAATATGTTCAATTTCAAATTTTTCTGTTACGCTTCGCAATAAACTTTTTGTTGTAATTTAAAACAAAACTTTTACAAGTCATTTGCACACCTACTTCTCCCAACTAGTCCTAATTATGCCATTCTTTGTTTTTGTTTCTTGTGTAAGATAGATTTTTTGTTCAAATTAATTTTTTAAAACATTGGGAAAAAAGCACAAATAATTCACTTAAGAAAGAAAACTACTATATAAAAAATTATTTTTGTTGAGGTTCATTTATTATCCGATCCAAACTAAAAAGCCAAAGTAAAACTCAAGATTTCAGAAGAAAAAAAAAACTTTCTAGCATTACTATAAGAGAGTATAGTTATCAACAATAATAAACTGTTTGAATAAGCATGTTTGTTAACTAGCATTAATTATTACCTCACTAAGTGAAAAGTGGACAAAAAGTGTAAGAGTTCAGAAAAAAACTGCAACATTTCAGCTTTTATCTAAGAGAAAATAGTTATAAACAATTATAAATTGTTTGAACAACTATGATTGTTAATTAACATTATTTAATACTTTACTAAGTAAAAAGTGGATAAAAAGTTGAACATTTTAGAACAAACCGCAACTATATTGCATTAATAAAGAAGAAGATAATTATAAACAATAATAATTTCTTCAAATAATTATTTTTGCTACATTGAATTCATTATAAACTCACTCTATGTGGAAAGTAGACAAATAATTGCAAATTTCAGAAAAAACCGCAACTTTCTAGCATTATTCAAATTAAATATTATTAATTATAATGAATTGTTTAAACAGATAGTTTTGTTGACTTTAATTAATTATTCAACGCACTTCAAGTAAAAAGTGAACAAAAAGTTAAAAATTTCATAAAAAACTGCAATTTTCTATCTCCATTCTAAGAGAAAATTGCTGAAAATATTAATAAATGGTTTGAACAATTTATTCAAACATCTAATTGCCAGTATAAAGTAGCATTTTATATATTAGGTACGATTTGTATATAAAACAACGCAAAAAAATCATAATTGGTGCCAAAAACTCGAAAAACCATCTTTTACCTCATGGAGTTTTTTTTGGTACTTTATAGAACAGACTTATAGGGGTGATATTTGGAAAGTAATATTGTATTCTTATTCTATGGTTGTTTGCGGAGAGAAATGTTTAGTTTCAACAAGATTCAGCTAATATTCAGGATTCTGAATAAAATTTACAAAAACGTCTTTTATTCTTATGGAAAATGTGTTAAACCTCATGGGGCTTGCGCCATTTCTGAATATCATTGAAAAAAATGTATTCATTTTCGCGTGGATTTAAACAAATTTTCGGGCGTTATTTATAAAAATTCGAAGAAAAAAAATTTGGATTACCTAATGTTCATACATTGTCTAGTCCGCTCCCTACAAATAACGCATTCGGTAATTAAGTTTATTTATAAAAAATAAGCACTTGTCTTGTCAAAGATTCCTCAGCTAAGTTAATAATGAGTTTCAGCTAACGAATTTGTGCAAATTCCACAAGTTGTTAAGAGTTGATTACTCGTTAAAAGAACAACGTTGAAATGCTGAAAATAGCCAGAAAATGCATTTCTTAATTACTTTTGTTTAAACAATCATCAATTGTTATTGATTAATAGCAAGAAATGGTTGATAAATAACTGGCTGTTAATTCCTGGGTGAAAAGTGGAATTTTGAATTCATAAGTACATGAGATAATACAAATTTTTGAACAAAATTGTTCTTGAAAATAATAACTGTCGATTGTCATTGAAATATTCCGAAAGGTTGATAAATTAGTTAATAATATTTAATTAAGTTGAAAGAACCAAGCTAGAGCGTCGGAAAATAGCCCAGCAGTACATTTGGTGATTAGGTTCATTTAAATAAGCATCAATTGTTATTAACTGACTAAATATATGATAACTAGGTGTCATTGCCGAGTAATTTTTGGTCAATTTCGTAAGAAACACTTTATTTATTACATCATGAATAGCTGATGTCGATAATGGCTTATACAGTTCGTTTATAGAATAAAAAAAATTCAATAACTTCCATGTGTTCAATATGAAAATTCTTTTTGTCTATAAATTGTTGAGATTTAGTGCGAATCATGTGACGAATCGCAGCCAATCCCCGGGAAATTAATTTTTTTGATAATTATTACTAATTTTTTTTAAATATAATATAATTTTCCAATCTAACTTTTCAGGCATCAATTCAGCATTGATGTACTTTAGGAGTATACATTTGTTTCTTCAAAATTAACAACTCCATTCTTGAGAACATTTTTTGACCCTTCTGAAAAATCGTTGCTATTGCGCTTGAGCTATTATGGAGATGAACTCATCAATTTTGTTTATCCTTGATCGTCCAGACGCAAACGAAACGAAAATATCAGCTTAGCCAAAAACGAATCAAGGGTTCGGTTGGAGTTGAACCGAATCGAAATCTGAGTGCGGGCAAAAATGGGTTAGTGCACGCGCTACGGGCAAAAATGAGTTAAATCTTTAATTCGTTTTTGCTCGTAGCGCTTGGCCTAATTCGTTCTTGCGCTGAGAAATAAGAAACCCGCTTTTGCTCCAACTCTTTTTTTAGTCCGCTTTTGCTATCACCCCCTCATATAACATCTTCACCAAACAAACAATTTTCTCTCATCGATTCTTCGCAGAGTTTCTGTTACATAGCTTTTAACGTAATTGACAAAAAAATCTCAACACATGAAAAACCTAGAAAACTTTATTCTTGAGTTGCTAAGATTTAAATTAAAAAAGTAATTTTTAACAAGAAAAGATACTCCTTTCGATCCCTTTGAGAATTTCGGTTATATAAATTGTAAAAAAAGTTTTAAAAAAAACTAGAAATTCGAGCAATCCGCCAAAATTTCTTTATTAAAAAAATGTTACCAAGATTTAAATAACTTTCTTCCTTGTAAAATTATTAACAAAACTAGGAGAACATAACCACATGAACAAGATAACTTGAAACTCAAAAATTGTAAACATGCATGAGAAGGGTTTCAACCAAAAAATCGTTAAAAGAATGAAATAAAAAATAAAATTGGTCTGATCTTGACGCCAAAGTTCCATCTGTAGCAAAATTTCTCGGGCGTCTGAAAACCTGTACATTTTTTTCCTTTTCCTTAATTCTTCGAAAAAATGGATTGTTCCTGGTCAAATTAGTAACCCATACGTTTTTTTTCACTTTTTATTTATGTAGTTATTAAATTTTGCTCGCTATGTTTGAATCAGTGAGATTCTACTAAGGAAGCAGCTAACACTGGGTGAAATCTCTTTCACCGACTAAATTTTACTGATTATCTTTAGCGAAATTTTGGTTGATGTTTAGTGGAATACCAATGATGAACAAAAAAATGTTTGCTGAAGTAATACACTTTTCCGAGCTTGAAGTTTTTCCGTTGGGTTTATTACAATAAATTTAGTAGAATTTCAGTAAGAATAGACAAGGGTGACATCCGGTGGTTGAGAAAGTTTTATTTTGTTTTAGGTTTATTAATAAATAGTCGCGGAATCGAAACGAGTAACTTTCGTCGTTAAAAAACGTGTTTTGTTATTGGAATCTTGCTAAAAGTTTTCAAAAAAGAAAGTTCGCTAGGTTTAGCAAATTTTCTGATTTTTTTTTCTTAGTTTTTTTTTTAAGTTATATAACAGACTCTCAACGAGGAATTGAAAAAAGTGACTTTTGTTGCTAGAAAAGGGTTTTTCTTATGAGTTTGTCTTTCGATACAACATTTTTTAAATGTTTGGTTTCTTGTTAGTTTTGTTGCAAGTTATGTGACAGAAATTCTGAGAGGAATCGAAAAGAGTTACTTTTGTTGACAGAAAAAATGTTTTGTTTTACAAATCTTGCTATCAAATTCTTCAAAAAGAAAGTTCCCTAGGTTTCGCGAATGTTCTCTAAATGTAACATGTAACAAGTAAATGTAATTATTTTTTAATATTTTAACAAAATTTTAAAGAAAGAAAGTTTGCTAAGTTTCGCAACGGTAGAATTTTTTTGTAACCTTGGTTGGAAGTTTAGAAACAGAAATACTGAGAAGTAATTAATTTTTCAAAAAGAAAGTTTGCTAGTTTTCGTTAATATTCAGTTTTCTTGCTAGTTGTATTACAAGTTATGTAACAGCAACTCTCCGAGAAATCGAAAACTGTGACTTTTGTTGTTATAAAAGGTGTTGTTTCATTTTAATCTTCTTAAACAATTTTCCAAAATAACATTTTTGTGAGGTTCTCGAATTTTTAGTTTTTTGAAATACTTTTGTTACTTGTAATGTGACACTAATTCTAAAAGCATCCAAAAAGAGTAACTTTTTTTGTATGGTAAATTTTGTTAATTTTGTTAGGAAGCAATTTTGCTATTTTTCCCATATTTTGAGATTTTTTGTAAGTTTTGTTATAAGCTATCCCTAGCAAAAATCTAGATGAGATCGTCTAGGAAGGCATCATCTAGAATGGACCCCTTTCTAGATGATACTACACGAATGCTAGACTCAAAAGGGTCGCAGGTAAAACTTACTAGACGCCGCTAGATGAACTCTAGACGAACCCTAGACAAGGCGGCCGTCATAAAATTGCCCTAGACGTTCGCTAGACGAGCAGAGTCTAGAAAGTATCTAGAAATAATCTACATTTCCGGTAGGGATGTAACAGAAATTCTGAGACGAACCGAATAGGGTGACTGTTTTTGTTAAAAAATGTGTTTTGTCATTCAAATCTTGGTAACGAATTTTCTAGAAAGTAATTTTGCTGGGTTTCATAAATGTTGAGCTTTTTTGTTGGTTTTGTTACTGTTTGTTGAAATGTTGGGTTTTTTGAAATAAATATTTTTGGGTATTCTTTTATCCTGTACATATACAAAATAATAAAAAGATGAGTGGAATCCTTCGGAGACTCCCATTTATATAGTGAATTTGACTGAAACAGAAGGTACCTGGGGCCAGAAAGATGCGGGCATCTTCACCTAACCAAGTAATGTGCTACGATAATAAAACGGCCAATTTCGAAAATTTCCAATTATATGGCAGCCTAAACTTCTGGATTTCACGTACTACAAAAGACTTAGAGTTTGAATACTGAAACGATTGAAATAACCTTTTACTAAAGTAAAGCTAACTAAACCATGGTTATAACATGATTGCAGTTTTGAATACTGAAGTAATCGGAAGAACCTTTACTAAAGTAAAGCTGCTTACTCTAAAATGTATGGATATAACATAATTGCAGTGTCGAAGCTTAACACAAAATTCTTGCATACGGTGAACAAGCAAAACCTATAACAAAAATAATATTTGAAAGGAAAAAGAAATATAAAGCGACAAATTTTAATTTATATTTTCTTAAGATGCAACATAAAGCCGGCCCATTTGAACTAACATAGTACAAAATTGATTTCAGAAAGATCTAAAGTTGACTTAAATGTGTAGGGACAAAATAGAACATAATCTCCAAAAACCAATCTATATGAATAATAATATATAAAGAAATGAATAAAGGAAACACTTATAGACACAAAAAATAGTCAGTAAATTATATACTCTAGACATCACCTAATTATCGTTAGATTGTGACATCGAAAGCGGGCACAAACGTGTTACGTTACGTTTGTAGGTACCTGTGCTTGTGCGTACTAATACCACTCGTACAATTTTACCTCCCCCTGGGTGCGTGTGAACAATGCAACCTAATTTCCAATTGATGGGTGGAAGATTGTCTTCTTTCAGAACCGCAAGTGGGCCCACCTTTATGGAATCTTGTGAAGAGGCTGAATGCTACTTGCTGCGATTCATCATTTGATTCAGGTATTCCTTATACCACCTAGACCAAAAATGGTATCTCAGAAATTGCACATGCTGCCAAGATGATAATCGCCCTTCTGGAATGTCACGCATGTCTTGCTGTTGAAAGCCGGTTAAAGGACCACCAATAAGGAAATAGCCAGGAGTCAGTGGGAGGAGTTCATTTGGATCTCAATAAAGGGGTGAAAGGGGACGAGAATTAAGGATTGCTTCAATTTCTATCACATAAGTTTCAAAATGTTCTTGTGTTAATAACATGTTACGTTTGCGTAACAAGTGGTGTTCAAGAGATTTTACGGCAGCTTCCCAAAGCCCACCATAATGTGGAGATCGTTGGGGGATTAAATGCCAAGTCATTTTTTCTGTTGATAAGAAGTTCTGAACGGCAGGATCCTGTTCTGCTGATTGAATACAGTCATAGAGTGATCTAAATTCATTATGTGCTCCAAGAAAATTGTTAGAATTGTCCGAATAAATATTGTTTATTTTCCTCGGCGGGTAACAAATCTTTTCAGACAACCGTTAAACGCTTCAGTAGTTAGGTCGCTAAACAACTCGAGATGGATTGCTTTAGTCGCGAAACAAACATAGACAAACATAGACCATCACCTTATTGCAGTTTCTGTAACGCTTTTCTTTAACATGAAATGGTCCACAATAATCAATTCTGACACTCAAAAATAGCCGGGCTGGAACTAATTGATTTTCTGGGAGATTTCTCATAATATAATCGGCACTATGTGGTTTTTTTAAACAGATGATGCATTGACGAATAATGTGTCATGTGACATTTTTCCATCAACTGGCCAATATAATTCGCGAACTCCATACAAAGTAGCTTGAGTACCATGCATTTTTCTATCATGTTCTTTGCGAATGATAAGTTCTGTAATGTGATGGTTCTGCGGTAAGATAATGGGATGTTTATGATTTTCTGGGATTTTTGAATTTGCAAGTCGACCGCCGACTTTGATGATACCCTTATCAAGAAATGTATTGAGCGAGAGTACACTACTTTTTCGGTGGACATTTTCATCTTTTTGAAGGGAATGTATCTCTTTTGAAAATGCAGACATTTGTATGAGTTTAATAATTTCAAGATATGAAGCATGAGGTTTGTCCTTCTTTCGTATGTTATGAATGAAACGTAAACAATAAGCGAGTACGTCATGTAGTGATCGAAGTGAAGAATATTCCTCTAATATATTCCACTTTGAAACTGTGTGTCTAAAAGATTGTACTCCAGAATTTTTACGTTTCCCCGGATCATCCCCACCCTTCTAGAAATAATCGATTGGACACGATTCATAACGATTAGGTGTGATCAAAAGTTGAATCGGTTTAAATTGTTGCTAATTGTGTCAATTGTTCCCAATCTGGTTGAATTGAGTGAATGCATTTGCCTGCAGTGAGCCCTCTGCAGTTTTCGTTTGTAACATACATGACGCGCACGTGTTTATGGGTTGGAAATTAAATTTTTAATAATTCAACAAAAATTTTAAGTATAAAAAATTGAATGTTTGTTTAGGTGGTATACCGAATGAAGAGTCGAAAGTATGTATGGATGAACAGTATGTAAAAATCATGCCACCCCTGGCAGACCGGCCGAACGCAAACATTACGCTACAGCGTAACGGTAAAGTAATGCTAAACCCTAGTAGCAAGATAACTGCAGACTGGCGCAAGCTGGGCGCCAGAAAAAGAAGAATCTGTTTGCAGCCTGGCGCCCGGCTGGTTCCGCTTTGGCGTGCCGTTCTGGCACCAGAGTCTGGTGTAGCAGATCCTGGCCCAGACTGGTCATGATATACACCAGACAAAATTAAAATAACGTAAAATGGTACTAAACAGGTTTCTGTAATAGTTTTACTCTATATTTGAGCCCTTTCTGGGAGAATATTCTGCGGAGACGTCACAACATTAGACACATTGAAATATTAAAAACATAACCTGTTGTAGTATAAGCTTGCATGCTTGCATGTTTGGTCATACTTGTGAATCGTTCAAATTTCCGATTGCTAGATTTAAAATTTCATTATTTATATCCTACATTAATTACTAGTGTTTAAACTAAATACCAGAATCTGGTTCCTTTATTCACCAGATTCTGTTTTTCGTCTGGTCTGATCATTTCTCCCGCCAGTCTGGTCAACTATAGGGAGCAGATGCTGAGACAGACTCTGGCGTCTGTCATACAAGGCAGACGTTGCTACTAGGGAAGTAATGGTAAAGTAATATGGCATCCCGGTAAGAAGGTGTGGATTGAATTGAATAGAAACGTTTCTATCCAAATGAATGTCGTTTTTGAAAATAACGTTTGAATGCAGAACAGCGCCGCAGCAAGAAATGAAAGTGATAAAAATTAAAGCACTTGTGAGACGGAACAAAATGGAATTAAAGTGTGAACGAAAAAGTGAACATGAAAAGAAAGTGATAAAAATGAAAGCACTTCGTAAGACAGAACATAACGGGATTGAAGTGTGAACGAAAAAGTGAACACGAAAAGATAGTGATAAAAATGAAAGCACTTCTTACGCCAGAACAAAACGGAATTAAAGTGTAAACGAAAAAATGAATGGTTTAAACGGAATTGACTTGAATTAATTTGCGTACAGAATATATAAATCGCCGGATTCGACACCAGAAACTTTTGTTGGAAATTGCGAATAATAATAACAAGAATTTTCGTTTTCAAGTATATGTATTTGAAACTTTTTATCTCGATTACAGGGGCGTTTACACATACAAGATTATATAAATAATGTGATAATATACACTGCCGTGCGAAAGTTTCCGGACATCTGTTTTCCAATAGTTTAAAAAAGCACTCTATTTGTAATAATATAAAACTGTAAATTTTCTTTCAATTATTGCACGGAAGCTGATGAAGTTGTGAGCCGAATGGGCATAAATTGCAGGCAATCTGTTAATTTCATTGTAAGTTATTCGAAAGAAAAACTTGAAATTTCAATGTTTTCTATAAATATCAATAAGTCCAAATATAACTTAAATGTTTCCATGTTTTTTGGCTGAATTTTAAGATAATTTTCTACATTGATGTAGAAAATTATTAATTTCAGTGACTTAATGAGATATTTCAAGAATTTTTTTACTTCGATACAGTCAAAGGTTGAATTTGGTTTAAAATGTCATCAAAATTGAAAAATATTTCACTCTTAGGAATTTTTTAAAAATCGTTTAAATTTCATTTTATTAAAATTCAGTTGAATCAGTCAGAACATTTCTTTAAACTTAATTTGTGTATTAAACCAAGTTTAGCCTTCGGCTGCATTGAAGCAAACAGTTTAGAAATTTATCTCTAAGTCACTACAATAATGCAGAAAATTTTCTTTAAATTTAACCCAAAAACATTGAAAAACTTTACTTATTTGCGGAATTATCGAAATTTTATAACATTATAACAGGAGTACTTTAAACTATTGAAAAATAGATTTAGCGGCAGTTCCATAAAGCTTAGAGACTAACGAAAACAAATTCCGACGCCAATTAATTAACCTTTCCCGCCTAATAGCAAACTCATAAGAACCTGGCAGTTGGTACCTTCAGAAAATGGAAAATCGCTTGTGCTTACCTATATTTAAAGCTGGTTTAAATTTGTAGGTTTTCGACTGCCCCAAAAGCATTTAACCAAAAAAGGATGTGATTTAAGTGATTTCATGTTTTCGGGGCGAACACAGGCCTCAATTTTCAAAAAGCTTTTAACCTACGCATATATATATATATATATATATATATGTAATACATATAATTTATATATAATTATATATATGTATGATACACTGATAATATATCATTATAATATATATTATTATTTATATACATATAATATATATATGATATATTTATAATATATACTTATAATATATATTATTATCTATATACATATAATATTATATATTTATATATGCACCAGGTCTTTCCACGTTTTAAAGGTGCCAACTGCTCAGTTTTAATGAAGGTTTTTTCAAGGTTGATGTTATGCGGGTTTAACAGTAAAACGAAGTAACATTTTCTAGAATCGAGAAATCACTACTTTCAAAGACGAAAGAAAATAAAGTTATTTATTAAGTTCCTGCACTTTGTATATATTAAAACGATCAATTTGCGTTTCTTCCTCGAAAGTAATGTTCCTTTTATTCGAAGAAAACACTACCCTGAGTATTCTCTTGATAAGGACTTAGTATCTTTTAACAGCTGATAGATAAACATTTTTTATATCTCGCGACTGAACAATTTGCTTATTGCCTTCTTGAAAATATAATACTTTCTACTTTTATTATTAAGTGGCTAACAGATAAATCTTTTTTTTTAATCTGGAGATTGCACTGTTTTTTGGCTAAATTTTAAGATAGTTTTCTACATTAATGTAGAAAATCATTAATTTCAGTGACTTAATGAGTTATTTCAAGAATTTTTTTACTTCGATACAGTCAAAGGTTGAATTTGCTTTAAAATGTCATCAAAATTGAAAAATATTTCACTCTTAGGAGCAACTGCTCAACTGCTCAGTACAGAACGGTAGTTCAGTAAAGCTTAATAACTGGCAAATATGAATTCGGACGGCAATTAATTGACCTTTGACCGTAAGACGATGTAACAATTTCTACATCAGAGTATCTAATATATTAAAGCTTCTTAAAAATATAATACTTTTTACTCTTA